>PVKA01002836.1:0-90671 GCA_004027165.1 Ctenomys sociabilis
ATAGCATTTTCAACACATGAAGCTTTGTAGGTACCCAAAACACTTTTTTCACAAAGTAATCTCACATTATACACTGCAGTGCCAACTGGATTATGGACTCCACCCTACCCCACCTCCTGTGTTAGGGAGCTCATGCTCACATCCAATCAGTGTACGTAACAAAATGTTACAAGTGCAGTTTAAGTTATAAGGTCCATGACTCCACTTATTTTAAGGGGGTGATAAAGATCTAAACAGGAAAATACCAGCAGAGAACTGAAGTTTTACCAATTCTCTCCCTGTAAAATATAATCAAGGATAATCTGATACAAATCAGGAGTAACAATGAATTTTCTTGTTATTGTATATTTTGTTAATTAAAACATGAATGTCCACAACCTGCACACGAATGCACTGACACTGCCTGGGAAGGAAATTCTCGTCCACAATTCTCACAGTAAATTGTCTGCTTCCCTGCTCTGTGGCGCTAAGGACCGAGCTGAGGGCCTTCGTTTAGAGCTGCATCCTCAGCACCCTCCCTCCTTTAATTTGCCTTAAGACGGGGTCTCACTAAACTGCTAAACTGCCCAGGATGGGCTCAAACTCCCAACTCTCCTGCACGAGCCTCTTGGAGTGCTGGGATTACAGGCACGTGCCACCACGCCCAGCTCACACAGCCATGTTTTTAAACTTTTTAAAAACTGAATGTAAGCAGGAATATTAACCACAAACATCAATGAAAATTATAAAAATCATCAAAATACAAGTAGAACATGAAGAAAACTACTGCATCTTTATGATTTCAATTTCTAAAACACCGTTAAAAATAATTAGGAAAAAAAAACACACTATGTTACCTGACAACTCTGAGTACGTACAACCACACAGCTACTTTCTATAAAATGAAACATCTTCCTAGTTCCTGCTACTCTTCATATACAAAGCACTTTTATAATCTGACATACAGTATATATCAGTATTTCAGAACACTGCTTTAAAAACAATAAAATTTCTTGAACTGTCTTCTTCAGACTAGTTTAAGAACGTTTCATAAAAGTTGTTAAAAAAGTAGTTAAAAAATAAGATGTGAAGGCTTGATTGATTATTAAAGCTAAAACAAGAACATTAAAATTCTGAGAAACACCTAGGTTGATCACATCACTGTACTTTATGAATCAGTATTTTATGACCAACAAACCTGCATACACAGTAACAGCAAGCTCAAGAAAACAAATTAAAGAAATTTTATCACTTTATAATCACACAAAAACAATTTTAAAGCTGAAACATTCACATGTAGCTTTCAAAAGTACCTGTGCTATGGATTAACACTCAGTTACATCAGGGTGGAAACAAGGCAGAGCATTCTGTCTCTTAAAGCCACAGCCAGTGCCAGGTCGCCTCTGTCTTGAGGTCTCCCTTAAGGCTCCTCCTCCTGACTTAGGACCAAGAGCTGATGACCTCCATCCATGTCCTAACAGATGAAATCTACTATGTATGAGCTTACTACAGAACAGACCTTATAAAAGATTGCATGCATTTGCATTTACTAATAGCTTTTAATTTTTAATATATTTTAAATGCCTTCATGTATGTTAATTTTAATATAAAAACAAGTTAATATGCACTCAATACATTTAAAAATGTTATGGTCCCAATAATTGTACTCAGAGGACAGAAATGAGACACAAAAGAAATGAAAAGCCAAGTTCTTATCAAATAAATCAGGCTAAAAACTTTCATTTCTGCTAAGTGTATTTTTCTGAAATAAAATGTGAACACAGAGAAATGAATGAGAATGCAAATTAAATGTTAATTATTTATAAAGAAGATGAAGTTTGAATTATTTGATTAAATCTATTAGGTTATAAAAAAAATAGATAAATAATCTGAACACTTCCAAACTCCCTGAGTTTGCCTGAGATCTTTAATAACCCAACTGCAACCGCACACTAGGGCAGTTAGGCCCAAGACTCTGCCATGCTCCAAGCACTAAAGACTGCTGCAGAACCTGAGTTTTCAGTTCAAAGGCCAGTAGATGCCAACTAGCAATGGCAATGGGGGCAACTGAGAGGGAGGAATGGCAAGGGGAAGGAGAAAGGGCAACAGAGGCAGAAAGAAAGGGTACTTCCTTAAGGCAGTGGCAGAGCCTTCTGGACCCTCTGAAGAGGTCAAACTAGCTCTCCCTGGAAGAAGGGCTCAGCTCTGACCCCATCTCCCCAAGTTTCTCACACTGATGGGCAGTCATAGCTGGAGGCTGGAGATGAATTCAGCTCACCCCAAAGCTGGGGCTCTGCTTCCATCCCGAAGCTTTCCTTCATGAGGTGCCTAAACAGCAATTCCTCTAAGGCTCTCTCTTTAAAAAATGACAAGTGATGCAAAGAAATGAAAGATGTCAAAGTTCTCCAAAATTTGCAGTTTCCAGTTCCATCAGTATAAAAGCCCCTGCTTCACAGTGCCACCAAAGCAGAAATGGGTAAGGTCACACACCAAACAGAGCACTGCCAGCCCCAGGACCAAAGCCTGGACAACATCTCTTTCAAGAACAGTGTAAGTTCAATGCAGGGGTTCTATATACTGCACAAACACAGTGCTTCCACAAGATACATCAATGTACTACAGATAGCGTCTTCTGGACATATAACAAAGAATATTTTAAAGGAAGTATTTGAAAGCTAACAGGCATATACTTATGTGACAAATGGAACTACTAAATTACTATCCAAGATGCAGGTGCAGGAAAACTATGTAACCACAAGCAACTTTATGGTTTATCACCAGAAAAGCTAACTATATGCTTAATGAACAGAACCATACTGATAGAAGCATAAAATTATTTAAATTTATAATGTACTGTAAAATTACATGGAATAGAGTAAATTTCCCAACTTTTTCTCATTTTATAGCACATTAATTTTCACTACATTTAATTGAGCAAGTCAGGATGAATAAATAACACACTAACAGTGTTTAAGAATAGAAATATCTTACATATCTATCAAGGGCTTTCAAGGCAAAACTATAGATATGAATACTTACTTATCAAAGCTATCACTATTTTTGATGAAACTCTCCAGCTTTTCCTTGGCATATTCCACCACATCTGAATGAAGTTCAATTCCATGATTTATCCCAAAAGGACCTGCAATCGTAGCAGCATTTTTATAAAAATATTAATAGTATGCCCTTACAGAGCTCTCTTAACTTCTGTTTATTTAAATCTATCACAGGAACATTTAAAGAGAGCTGGAAATATGTAATCACTGCTGACCACACATTCGAAAGATGAATGAATAGAAACCAATGCACTTTAACATGAGAAAACAAACAGAAGTTCACCTATCTTTCTACAAAAACAGTACTGGTTTGTTCCTAAGGCCTCCAAGGGGTGTCAACCCGCAGATTACCACTAACAGAAGAATCACTGTGTTTCCCATCCACCTGAAGTTCTTCACTATTATCATCTGCTCAAAAGTCATAGTTTTAAAGATACCTGCAATCATGAACTGATGGTCTGTCTCAGAACACCCCGTGCCCAGCGCCTGACAACTGAATGTCTCCAGAGCTCAGCCCCCATGGCGCACCTTTTGGAGGGCCCAGGACTTGGTGGGAAGTGGCACAGGGCCAAGTGACTCGCACACTCCAGGATATATCCTTGCTATTTTTCCTCCACGTGACCAGGATAGAGAGCCCTCCCAGGAACAGGTGAGGACAGGGCAGCTTTCTCAGGCTCCCTTCCCTGTGGGTTTCCAAGACCAAGGCAGGTACCTGCCCCACTCTGACACTAGCTTACTGAGAACCTAGGGACACACTTTTTGCCCATGGCCAATGGATGACAGAGTAAGAGTCTAGTCAGGTCTTAAACTTCTGAGATTGAGTCAGCTGAATTTTCTACTTGATAGTTTTCTTACTGCAATTTAAGATCAGTCTCCCAAGAAACTTTATTTTCTGCATTTTTAAAAAAATATTCTGGAGGTGCCCCTTAGTGATTTTTTTTTTTTTAAGTACATACTGGGTTCTAATGGCCAATAAGCACTTTAAAATTAACAGCGACAAAAAAATCAGTCCTAGAGGCCAGGGAGATGGCTCAGTGGAATAAGTGCTCCCCTGGCAAGTGCAAGGGCCTGAGTTCAATCCCCAGTTCCGCAAAAAAAAAAAAAAAAAAAAAAAAACAGACATATATAGTTATGCTTGGTGTGGCTTTTGGCTTAGGAAGTGGCCCGACATAAAAATTCAATTAAAATATTCAGACAGAATCACTCCAAGAACACTGGAGGAGGATGCCTGAACTTGCCCCATTCTGTTTGCTCTGTGGAAGCACTGGGGTTTTTTGAACCCAGGCTCCCCACCTCAGCGCCACGCACAGCCCCTGATTCTGAGATAGGGCTAAATTGCCTAAGTGGGGCTCAAACTCTTCACCTCCAGCCTCCCACGGAGCTGGGTGGGTGCCAGCATGCCTGACTGAAGTGTTAAAATAAAATCAAAACTAATTCTACTTGAAAAATTCAGAAGGTTAAATTAAAAAGTACCTAATTCAGCAAACCACAACAAAGAAAATAAACTTCCTTTGCAGTGCTTTTATATTTTTAAAAATGAAAATGAACCAAGGCACACTTAAATGCTTCACCTTCTGGCTCCTTTGAACTCAGAAAGCCTTCATCTAAAAATTGGAACATCAGTCCAAAAACCATTTCAGTGCTTAGATATTTCCTATTATTACTACAAACTGGGTAAAACCAAAACTTAATTTAAGAAAAAAAAACTGCCAACTTCAGTGGCAGAGTTATCGCCTAGTGTGTGCACCAATACTGCGACCAAAAGAAAATGCCAAAAAACTTAACTGTGAAAAGCACATACAGTGATAGCACTTTTAAAATATAGTATTGAATCTGAATACTTTGAGAACTTAAAATTTTCTGTAAGGGTCAATATACAGAATATGAGGAAAGACCAAGTAAAGTAGTATTCCTCATTTAAAAAAAATTCAAGTCAGGACATGGTGAGGCAGAACACAAGTTCGAGGCCAGTGTGGGCAAACTATAAGACTCTGTCTCAAAGTGAAAAATGAAAGGAACTCGGGCAACAGCTTGGTAGGAGAGCATCCCTGAACTGTATTTCCAGAACCATCCAACAAAACAAAAGCACACACACACACACAAAAAAAAAAAAAAAAACACAAAAGAAACCCCAAAGACCAATGATTTAACAGTATGAACAATACTGCTCTACAAATCTGATTTTCCTTTTACTTTTTAAGATGATGCACTGGAATGTAGACCTAAAAGAGTTTTTTATTTTCATTACTCATTAAAAATCTAGTTATTCTACTCAAACATTTTAAGGAAAAATGATTAGGGCTGCACAGAGAAGAGATCAATGAGAAAGACCAACGCCACTGGCGTCTGCGCTTGGGATGGAGGCCGCATCAGTGCAGCAGTGCTAGGGAATGGAGACTGCCACTCCTTATTTCTAGTCATTTTATTCAAAGCAGGAGGGACTTCGAAGACTATGTCAGAAGGAACAGGCCTACTCCTTCTTACACATGCCACTGATCTCCTTCTGCCATCTAGAAATGAAATGGACATTTTTACATGTAAGGCTTAAATGGAAGAAAATTTCTTAATATTTTTTCACAATTTTTCAAATTACCTTGACACAGATGAGTAACAATAAAATACAAAATTTCATTAATATATAAAAGATTTGTCTCACAAATACACCTGTGTAGAACACATTAATATCTGAAGATAAAAAATGTACGTTTTTAAAATGAAATCATTTAATTTTAAATCAACATGAAAGCACATCTTTACTACTGTTTAATAGTCTGAAGTCATTACCACTAGAAATTAAAAATATAAAATATATTAATAAAAGGAAAAATTTAAACATCACTAATATTTAGAATGATAAACTACAAAACATCAAATGTATATAAAAATGCAGTGCATTATTATTACAACTCAGATTTAGTATCTGTATTAAACAAAATGACAGAAAATAAGGCACTGAAAACAGAAAAAGTATATATAGCTGTTTATGAAAAGGGGGACTAAAAGATTTAGGGTAGAAATGAGCATTTTCATCATTAGACTTTTGTCAGAAGTATGCTTTAATCATACATGTATAACTTTTTTGATAAAAATCAATAGGATAATGAAAAAAATAAAAATTAGTAAGAACGTAAATATCCAAATAAATATCATATATATCTAACAGAAAAGTGTAAGTTATCAATGGAAGAAATGAAACAGTTAAAAGTGTTAATAGGCCAAAAGAATCATAAATCTGATTTTGTATTCAACAGATTTCAACATTATGAAACATTTTTCTATGATATAAAGACAATTTTTGTAACAGATTTTTAAAGATAAAATGCTAAATTGCACACAATCTTTTAACGGCTAAATGAATATTAAAAACAGAATAGACACAGAAGTCAGTTTATGAAAGCAAATGTATTTATTAATAATTATCTATATTTTATGTAGTAATAGAAATGATTGTAAGACTGGCAAACGCCCATGCATTGTAAATAACAACCAAGGGAACAAAATTCCACTACTATATCTAACGACTCTTTCTGATGCAGCAGTGGAACCTAATTAGCCTCATTTATCCACCAGTAGTCAATCAGCCAAAGCTGATCCGAAAGGCCAACAGCAGTTTGGTCTGACACTAACTGTCTGAGCATTAACTGCCTCCCTGATTTTCACCAACACCCACATCCCATGAGCATCCGCTACCCACCACCACGTCCAGCTGGAGAGTCCTGTCTGCCACACACCGAGGAACCCAGAGGCTTTGCACTAACTTTGACTGCAGCTTGCCACATCTTCAGTCTGCTTGTGTAAAGCCTGTCCACAGAACAAAGCCACAGGCAAGAAGAACCCCATCAGGCATGACTAAAACTCCTGAAACACTCCAAGACCTCTCCTCTCTACTGAGGATCAGGTGAAACACTGGTGTGGTGGGAGGGCTTAGGAACAAATTTCTCCACTTCTAATCCTGGTTCTTCCTCTTCATAATCTATGGCCATTTAGCGACTGCTTAGACTGCTTCTTCCTACACACAAGGAGCCCCTGGCAGGTCCTGCAAGTCGCATAGAAGCACTCCCCAGGGTGCAAAGTGCAAGGCTGAAAGCACTCTACTTAGAACAGGGCTTACGACCTGCCATCTCCAAGTGTTGGGAGGGTGGGGAGGGCCCTGACTGCACATTCAAGTAACCTATGCATCTTTAAATTTAATTTATAAGGTACCTTACATTTTATTTGATTACAGCTGTAAATGTCTGTACCTGCCCCAGAGAGGTAAAGCAGAATTGGGATAGGACCTGTGGGCCCAGGAATTGTAGGTCACCCTCATGCAGCGCAGGCCACCCTGCCATCCATTATACAAAAGTTCAATCTAAATTATTTTAAAAATATATTTCAGATTATTCAAATCTCTTCTCACTGGTAAAGTAATATCAACATTTTAACAACTATAAATTAAAGAAGTATTTTGCAATAACCCAGAGTATTTACCACAAGGGGGTGTAGATGCATCAGTTATCTGGTTTCTATGAAACTAATATACAGTTGGTGAGATTAGAGTGTACATGTAAGCACATCATCCAGTAAACTGCAATATTTTACTACTAAATTTAGTCTTCTACTATAAGGTTTTCTTGGGAAAACTAACAAGTGACTATAAACAGGTAAGCAGACAGTACTAGATTTCATTTATTCCAGTGAACAACCTGCAATGCAGACATATAAAATGCTGCAAAAGGGAAAAAACAGAACTAGCAAATGGTCAAATATTCATTAAGTAATTAAGAGAAACTGCTCTCATGCATAGCTACTTACTTTTTTTATTTTTACAACCTATGTAACACTGAAAAAGTGTATTAAAAATAAACATCAAAACTTCTACTGAACCTTGCCATGCCAGCTTAACTTGTTTTCTGCTCTTCAGGTTTGAGAAAGGCCTCATGAATCAAACCCTATTCTACCAAAAACAAGCTGCCATCCTGAACTCTCCTCTCAGTCCCTGGACACGCAAGTATCGCTTCTTTTTGTTACACATGAACCTCAAAAATATGTTTAAACAAGATCTGAAAGCATGAGTCTAAAACAGTCACAGAAAACAGACCCAGCACCCTACGTAAAATACCACAAAAGCTCATGTACATACCTAGGGGGCTGATACCGCACCAACTTTACCATCTCCAGAGCAACAGAGGCCTGACTCTGCCCTGTGCACACCAGCACCCCGCAACATAAAGTTACATAAAGAACTGTGATCCGAGAATAACTTTGTACAATTAGAGACAAAAGTTTTCCAAGTAATTTAAGACACTTCAGATTTCGATGCAAATTCTTTCCCATGAAATTCTTTTTCCCAAAAGCCATTTTCACTGGCTCTTTTATCCCTCTGCATATTTATTTTTAAAGTACCTGAAGACATTCAGTTCCAGCAGAAGGCCAAGTCACATAAATATCCAGTAAATAATTTATTGAATTAAATGCAGAACAACTGGGAAGAGCAACACTAAATTTCTATTGCTATTTCATAAGTATCACAAGTTAAAGGGCAGGAATACATCTTACACATTGCTGTACTCTTGGAAGCTGGCATAATGTCTAAATACTTTAAAGAAATAATTAAAATACATAAATTTACATATGGTCTCAGATTTAAAAAGCCCACAACAAAGTGACAAATGATATAAATAAAGTACATAAAATGTCTAATTTTCACTTTAAAATATGTTTGCAAATAGTACATGTCAAAATTATTTTATCTGATAATAAGAAATTAGGCATTTATGGAAATAAGTCTCAGTGATATAGGCAGTCTGTTAAAAATTATTATTTTGGCTGTTTGGAAGAAATCTAATAGAATGAAGTAACTCTCCCTTTGTTCCTATCATCCCCACAAGCATGCGCCAGTGACCATGGAAATCGCAGCATGCTCATGCTGTACAGTCACTGCGGGACAGCAGTGGGACAACGTGACAGGGTGGTACGGAACAGAAGGGACATTTCGGAGTTCAGAGCCTTGGGAGGGCATCACCACCCCACAAGAGACTGGTGCTCAGGTTTTTACCTTGAGTAATTAAGAAAAAAAGTACTTTTCATAAAAAAGCAAACAAAAGAGAATGAATTGATTAAAAACCTTGCCTTTCATGGAAAAGAAGTGGACTGAGTTGGAAACTCACTTTTCAAGTTTGTATAAAACATAAAATTTCCTTAATTCTTTTTTTGAATTTTGTATCAAGTGAAGGCCAAGGTCCAATTCATCACCTCTGATAAAACTTCATTGGAGAAAGTCTTGAGAAGGGGCAACTTTCTTCACTTAAGTTCCTATTGCATGATATAATCCTCCTTAGGCCTGCCCAACAGCACAGACATACACCAAAGAGACTGCAAAGAAACATTTTCCTAGTTCCTTCTACTCTTTGCATACAAGGCACTTACATAACCTGACATATAGTGTATCAATATTTTAGAACATTAACTTAAGCTAGTGATCTGCCTGAAGATCCCCCAAAATCTAATTGGTGCCACATTCAGAAGTCAAGCCCTGCTAAGGGTCATAGCACTTAGGGAACCTTCCTGCAGCACCTGGTCTGTCAGGTCTCTGACCTCACTCCCTCAGTAGGATAGCTAGGACAGGTGCAAAAGAGCTCAGCATCTGTCCCACCTGAGCAGGGACATGCGCAGCAGCCAAAGCTTTTTATCCCTCTACCCATGGCTGCAAATGATGGCATAAGCATAGTGCTGATTGAGGGTTACAAAAAAATGCTAACAAACAGGGAAAATGCTAAAGAACTTATAAATAGTAAGAATCTATTATATAAATGACCCAGGCTGGGAGAGGGCTGTTCTGAAGGTAAAAACTCAAGATACTGAGAATATCATCTACAGCAATTCTCATATTATTGAGAGTATTTTCTCATACTTTCTATACTAGTATAAAGAAACAAAAGTCTAAAAACTCTTATTACTTCTTAATGTTTCTTCATTACTCGATGTTGCCTATAATAAAACACACATACTAGGCATGATGGCACATTTGTAATCCCAGCACTTGGGAGGCTGAAGCAGCACTAGTGAGAATGTGAGACCACCCTGGGCTGCAAAGTAACTTCAAGGCCAACTGCATGGCAAGACTCCCTCTCTCCCTCCCTCTCTGTTTCTGTTTCTGTCCCTGTCCCTCTCCCCCACCCACACCAATCAGTAAGAACACAGACAACTCAATTTAAAAACAAAGAAAAAGTCTGTGTAGTATCTTGATGATTAATTTGACTAGTGTGAGAAATACCTGGGAGCCCACTAAGGCACACTTGGGGTGTGTCTGTGAGGGTGAGCTCAGAGACAATAGGCAGATAGCACAACAAACCAAGGGGACAGACCCACCTTAAATGTGGGCATAACCAGCACCAGGCCTTTGCGTCCTCCCTTACACTTGCCCACCACCTTCTCCACCATGATATTCTGCCTCACCCTGGGCCTAGAAACAACTGGGGCCTAAAATCTCTGAAACCATGAGACAAAAGACACCTTTCCTCCTCTAAGCTATGCTTCTGAGGTATTTTGCCACAATGGCAGAGAGCTAACAGTCACTGCAGATGTATGTATGGCTAGCTAGAAGAAACAGCTCATTTACCTCAAAGTTCTTTCAAATTGAGACTGTGGTAATCTTTGTGTAACTCCAATTTACTAAAAAGCACAGAACTGTATACTTTAAAACTTTACCAAACGTGACTAAAATAAAGCGTGAGAAGGACTGTGGGCACTTGCCTCGCACACCCAAGACCTGGTCTTTGACCCTCAATACTGCAAATGGGGCAGTGGGTAGATGGTGAGCAGCCACACATGCGCATAATGGCAAGAGAGAAGAGTGAGCACTGGGTGAAAGGCAATACAGGTCAGCAGGAAGGGTCATCTGACACCCTGTGGTAAAGAGTGACAATACAGCACCAGGCAGCTGTAGACACTGCCTACTTGTCAACTACATCGCCTTCAGAACAGACACGGCAGTACCAACACAGTACCTGAAAGTCTCTTCACAGTCGCTCCTTGGAATGAGGAAGTTAGGCAGCAACTACAGAGCTCAATGTCACAGGAACCTAACCTGTAACTTTCATACAACCTATAATAAGAAAGGGGACAAACTGCAACACAAACAGTAACAGAACGGACACAAATCATCCCTACTTAAGACAGATTTTATCAGAGTAACTTGCAATCATGGCTGACATTTCATTCAGTTCTGGGAAGCAAATAATGCAAGATGCACCAAGCCTCCTTTCTTCCACCCTGTTTCCATTAGCAGTCAGCACTGGGAGGAGAATCGATGAAAGACTAGGTCCTTCTTGAAAATCTTCAATTCTGAGAAGACACTTGACAAGTGAGCAAAGCACAAACTTATCTTCAATTTGAAACTCTAGATATCTCCCTGAGAGACTTTAAGAGTTGGGATGATCTATTCTCCATGTCTAGGATAAAAGGATAAAATGAAATTTATGGCTAATGCTTCAGGTATATTTTAATCATAAGAAATTTCCAGAAGGAAAACCTAACTGACCCTCACTGAACAAGAGCTGACTACAGCCCATCACCTTCATCCGTGCTTTTGGATGAGGTGTGGCACACCTCCCCAAAGCATCACCTGGAATTGTGTTAGGGAGCCAGCAAAACCCTGCCTCCTTGCCCCAGCCTGCAGGGCACCCTCAGTGGGACCCACTACCTACAGCACACCCTCTGTCTTCATCTTGGGCCTGGGAAAGGGGACTCAATGGAGCCCTGCTGCCACGGTGTCTTTTGAGAGGTGAATGTCTGTGAATAAGGTCACTGCAGAGCAGTCCAGCCAGCTGTGACTAGCTGCGCCAGAGCACCACTGGGCGTATGAAGCATCTTTGCCTCCCACTAGTTGTAGAGGACTTTTATCGATGTGTTCCGTACTCTCTTCACTCAAAATACACATGAAAATTTAAAATGAAAGAATGGAGAAGCAGATTCCTCAGAAGCTTGGTAAATCTGAGTTTAGCTACAAAATCAGTTTTATGCCCTTCTGAACAGTGTTTTTATTTTTCTGACCAAAGGAGAAGCTCTCATCAAAAGGAAAACAATTCCATGTGGGTCTAAAGCACACAGGCCACACACAGCCTGGCATAGGACCCAGAAGCCACACTCACCTAGGAATGTGAGCCTGGCTTCCTAAAGCCCTGAAACGCAGACACAGTGCACTATGGACCCTTCCTACAAGTCTGCCTCCCCACACACGACCTGTGGTTACGGACCGAAAGACAGTCAGCTGTACAATAAGGTGGGAGTGCACCTGGCCACAGAAAGCTATGCTCTCTAGGGGACTGCGGCCAGGCCCAGAGACCAAGGCAGCAACCTTACTGCTAGCTAGGCCACTGACAATTGTGACACGGCCTTCATCCCGCCCAGGAAGAGCGGGTCCTCTCAGCAGCAGGCAGTCCTAGAGAAGCAGAGGACAGCATAAACAGGTCCTCCAAAAGAGGCCTGCAGTCCAGCAGCCAGCAGCCAATGGTGGTCAAGGGCAAAACTCAAGGCCAGAAGCTTCTGATTTGAGGGCCGAGAGTGAGGCACAGGGGGACTGAATTGTGGGGACTCTGCCACTGCCCTACAGCCAGCCTCCTGTTGTTTTTACATTTTGAACCAGATCTCGTGAAGGTGCCCTCACGGGACTCAAGATTTGTAGCGCTCCTCCCTCCAAGCCCTATGCTGAGATGACAGCCATGTATGTGCCCCTGGTCCAGTGGCACTTCCGTTGTTAAAAGCAGAAGCTCTTCCTACTCAAGCCACTCCTCTAACATATTAGTGGTTTCAAGCCCTAGGAATTCTCTTTGATACAGGGTCTCTCCACGCAGCTTATACTTGTGGTGATCCTCCTGTTTTCAGCCTCCCCAGTGCTGGGATTGCAGGTGTGCACCACCATGCCCCGGACCTGGTAGCCGGCTCAGTGTGCCTGGCAGCAGGGCCAGTGTGGCCTGTGGCACGAGGGATGACACCTTGGTCCCTGTACTTGCCTAAGCAGGCGCTTAGTCCACTGAGCTGTTTTGCTGGCTCTAGCAATTATCTTCAACAAGATTCTGGGGACAGATGTGATAGAAATCTGATTTCAACTACTGAAAAATTTTCATCTCAGTGTGGCAAAAACATCAAATCTAAATGTATAATTCTAAATTTTTCAGTAAAAAATTAATAATTTGCCAGCATTTAAGTGGGTATTACATATCAGGAATTAACCTATTTATAGAATAAGAGGCCCTGCCCCCATCCTTTTTTAAAATGAAACAGACAGGTTTCATGACTAAAGGAGTCAGAAGTTTAGCCTGCATGTAGCAAGAGTTTCAGCCCTGATTAATTCTTAAAAGTGACAAGCTGTGACCACATAATTTATTGTTCACACAAGGAGTCAGTTACAGTCACCCTACTGAAGGATATGTCATTACCCACTTAAAAGCCTTTCAGTGCTTGTTCCTTTTCTTTGGGGGCGGGCAGTACCAGGACTCAAACAGGACCTTGCACTTACCAGCCAGGCACTGTGCTGCTGAACTATATCCTCAGCTCAAAAGCCCTTCAACAGGTGCCCACCACTTATGAAGATGACCACAGTCTTGTCCTGCAACTTGGGTCTGTGCTGCACCTCCTGCTCCTGTCACACCAGGCAAAAAAGGGGGCACCTCTCCCCAGATGCAGGGTCTCTCCTCACCTTCAACTCCTTGGTAATGCTGGTCACAGAAGCCCCAGGGAATGCAGCGGCAGGGATAAACTGTTCAGCAGCCCTCACCACTACTCATCTTCCCCTAAAGCTAAGGTCTGACATCAGTGGTGGCATACCTCCTGCACACATGCCCAGGGGGCTGTGTTTTTAAAGCTCTAAAAGGGTCACGTCACTATCTTTTGTTATACAAAAGATTTTCCTTCATACATGTTTTTCCCCACTTACATTCCTTATTTGCCAACTGCCACTTCCTGGCTATAGGACTACGTTCATTATTTAACCTTCCCGCGTCCAGTTTAGCTGCCCATGTAATTATGCTTGACTGCACTAATGGAGTGACCAAATGAGTTATCCCATGTACTATGAGTCATGTAATGCAAACACTCAATAAGGTCCTCAAGAGCAGAAATCCTTATCCCTTTGATCATTCCTGTGTGCTCAGCCAACAAACAATGTCTAGCAGAGTAGACATGGTTACTTAAACATCCTCCCCATCTCCCATAGTGGGGTTTGAACCCCACTTCTAGTGTTTGACACAGTCTTGATTAAATTTATCAGGCTGGGCTTGAACTTACAATCATCCTACATTAACTTTCCGGAGTGCTGGGTAAGAGGCATGCACCACAATGCCAAGCTAGAGCACTGAAACCCTAATAAGCACAACGTCTGCTGTGCTGGCTCCAGCCTCCTGCTCTGCCCTAGCAGTACCCACCTCCTATGTTCCACATACAGCCTTTCTTTTAAAAAGGTGCAATTTTCCTTTCATTTAAAATGAAAGCCAAACTCATATGTCAACAGAAGAGTACTTCACTTGAAACATTAAACACACCAGCTCCCTACCTACCACCTGCTCAGTTTTAAGTACAGACAGTGACTGAGAACTGGAGAACAGTTCAGGAGCTACTGTAAGTCTACACTTGTGTGAGACTTCCATGAATGTAAAGATTATTACTATTTTCTGTTTCATGTTCAAGAGAAATACTTCTGTGTATATATTCCCAACGTATCAATACACAAAGTTACAAACCCTGTAAGTCACAGAGTAATACAAACTCACCTTACTTTAAAAATAGAATTTTACAAAAATAAAATTACCTAAAATTAAGCCCACCATTGTACTTAAATATCCGGTTCCACTTCCCAGGTTAAGAAAAGACAATCCCGGCTGCAGTTTGAGCGCTTCCATGACTTCGGAATAAATGCAAGGCGCTGAAAGGTGTATGTTCCCATGCTTCCAGGCCAAGTCTTTGTAGGCGTTGTCTCTGTAGCCCTCCAGGTAGTAATCTCCCCGGTCAATGGCGCGAAAGGCCTGCTCCACTCTCTCCGTGCGGATGTACTGCGCTTCTTTCAAGTTATCAATCAGGTCATCATTGTCCTCCCCAGCGCTCACAGCTCCTCCCATGATAGCATTCAAATCAAATCATAAATTTAAAAATGTAATAAAATCAGTAGAAATGACTTCCAATAGTGTACTGTGATTTATTTTCTTTTTAATACTGCACTTAGTTTCCAAAAATAAATTAACCCTGAAAGAAAATAAGAAGAAACAAGTTTAAATTAATCCACAAGAGAGAAACTCCAGTTTATTAAATATGTGTCAGCATAGCCACCGTTTCTTGATGTAAGCAAACGTTTTTTAATTCTTAAAACACCATGAAACTACAAATGATCTCATCCACACAATGGGAAAACTAAAACACAGAGCAGTTAGAACAGCTAAATCTCAGTTAATTACAATTAAACTTAATCTAGAATTCAGTCATCAACCCAGCCACACTCTTAAGTGCAGAAGAAGCTGTGCAGGGCAAGACTTGGCCCAGGCTCTCAGACTCTGAGCTCACAGTCACCATGCCACATGACTTCTTCGGAGCGGAAAAAGCCTACTTTAATCAGCATTTAGTTGATCATTAAAAAGTTAACAACAATATGGCTGGGGAGATAGCTCAGCAGCATAAGCACTGCCTGGCAAGTGCAAGGTCCTAGGTTTGATCTTCAGTACCATAAAAAAAAAAAAAAGTTAACAATTCCAAAATAAACTACGTAAATTTAAAATATGAACAGAATATACTACCTAAACAATGTGTGTGTGCGTGTGTGCGCACACACACACACACACATACACACATAGTTCTGACTGCTTTGTTTGATAAAAATTGTCTCAATAAACAATGAGCTTACAACCTTCATTAACAATTTTAATAGTGCAAGCACTAGAGCAAATGTTACATATACATCTGTATATATACTTTCTTAATAGATAAAACAGCATCTTTCAAAGGAAATCTAAAGAATTTCAATACATAATGTTAAATGTACAACTGAAGTTCTATGTAAAGTTAGTAAGTAAATTAAAGTATCAATTTCTAAATCAACAAATCAGGAGATCTGCAAAGCGAGAGGTGAAATGCCCATGGCCCAAAACAAGTCCTGAGGCCCACACCCACAAGACCACACCACTGCTCTTGGTCCCGGTGAGGAAAGCAGCCCGGCCAGGCCTTGAAATGCATGCACATGGACACAAGCAGCACCCACGAGGTGAGCAGTAACTGGGGCAGGCCCACAGAGCTCTTCATCCCTTGGCTCCTCCCTCACAGCTCTTCAGAAGCTGATGTAAAGCAAGCGCTACCAACTCTCACACTTCACTCATAGTGAATGTATTCAAGCTCAGTGACAAAACCTGAATGATTCTGCTTCTCACCTCCAAACTCAAAAAAAAAAAAAAAACAACTTTAAAGTATTTAAAGTACCATTAGAAGCACACACTCTTACAGCCCTACTCTACAATGAGTTTCCTGCACAGTGTATAATGCTGAGAAAATGCTACTCTGAGGTTCCTTCAGGCCTTAGATTTGGCAGCCTTCTACAAGGAAGAACCTAGACTTGCTTGATGAGAGCCACCCTAGCATTCCAGGATGGCTTTAAAGACACAACTGCAGCACAAGTCAACATTTTCATCTAGCACTCCACCCAAGATGAAAGTGAAACTGTCCCAGAAACACCAGCACCAGGTGGAGGTCCCCAGTAAGTCTACAAATGTGAATCTGGGGGCTAGGGAGATGGCTCAATTGAATAAGCCCTTCCCCGGCAAGCACAAGGGCCTGAGTTCAATCCCCAGTTTCACCAAAAAAAAAAAAAAGTGTGAATCGGATCAGACACAGTAGATGGCTCTACTGTAAATGCATTGACTTAGCATTATGCAAAGATCACTCCCCTTCTGTGCATTCCAGGATCTAAAACCCCAGCCCCAAAGCTTCTCCCAAACTTCCCTTATCAACCCATCCTGCTCAGAATCACAGTGAAACAAACTGTCTTTTACACAGCTCACATTCTTGGGGCAAAAGAGGAAAGGAACAATCAAATAAACAAGATCACCACTTACCGACTGTTCTAAACATGTTATCTCATTAAAAAATTACAAAAGCCCCATGAGAGAAGCATTTGCATACCTACACGTAGGTGAGCATCCAGGTGTAAAGAAGTATTCCAGAAGGAGCCCAAAGGAGCAAAGTGCGGCCTGACCTCAGGAACGGAAGTCAGTTTCCTCAAAAGCAAGGACTGCAAGCCAGGTGGGCAGGGCACAGCCACTGAGAAGCGCCCTGGGAGGCAAGGGCACGAAGGTCACAACCTGGAGCCCAGCCTGGGCAACTCTGCCTCAGTGAAGCCTTGTTCCCAGAGGAAAAAGTAAAAGGCTGTAGCTCAGCATGAAGACCTGGATTCAATCCCCAGTAACCCCTAACCAAAAAAAAAAAAAAAAAAAAAATCACACAATAAGCAGTAGGATGTGAACTAGCTGTATCAGACTCCTCTCATGGGCAAGTGAGAAAAAGGTAAACAGGTCTGAGTGGAAAGCTGCAAGGCTCCCAAGAAAGGAAGCAGTGAGGAATAGGCTCATGGAGGTATAGTTCCCCTTGTCCATGGTTTCAAATCCAAGGTCCAGTTACCCAGGGAAAATTCCAGAAATAAATAATTCCTAAGTTTTAAAATTGAATTCCGTCCTCAATAGCACCATCCAGGGACTGGGGAGATGGCTCAGTGGAATACATACTTCTCTGGCAAGCCCAAGGGCCTGAGTTCAACCCCTGGTTCTGCCAAAAAAAAAAAAAAAAAAAAAAAAAAATGCATGATCTCCAGCATAGCAGAAGAATCACTAGACTGTGACTCTCAACCTTGCCAGCATGACTCCTGCACAAGTGCTATGTCTCGTCAGGCCCTCGGCACCTCTGGGGCATGAGACCTCTGCTCTGGCACCACTGCCCTGCACAAGGATGCCAATGCCACCGATCTCACTTCCTGTCAGCACTTGAACAGCATTAACATACCCTTTAGAAGAAGGGAAGCACAGTGCGGCAGAACTTCAAAGAAAAACACCACAACTTTACAATACAGAATTAGTCTAATGTATCATTGTTAATCTCCTATGGCTAACTTATAAGTTAAAGTTTATTACAGGTACATCATGGTTATACCTGGATGACCCCAAAGCCTCCTGTACTCATAGCAGGATGTGCCACTGGGGGCGAAGGCTGGCTACAGAAGGTAAATCACAAGGGATATGACCCGAAAGGTCCTACCTCCCATCCTCCACTCTTAGTTTCTCTCTGCTTCCTGCCTGTCAGACCCTGAGCAGATTCTCCCCTGCCACAACTCTCTCTGTCCAGGGGTTACTTTGTGAGCAAAATAATCCCTTTCTCCTTCATCCTGTGGATGTCAGGTCTCCGTCTCTGCAAAGAGAAAGTAAGGTCCATATGCATATACACACGTATGGATGTGTATTTATAAGAAAAAACAGGCCAGCAGGCAGCATTCATCTATGTAATCCCAGTTCTTGGGAGGCTGACGCAGGCGGATCACTGAAAAAGTTCAAGGCCAGCCTGAATTACAAAGTAAGACCTTGTCTCAAAAGGATTTAAAAAAAGTATATACAGTTTATATATAGTCTCAGTAATGAGACAGACAGTTGTGTATGTATATATGTATACATGTACATATAAGAAAAAAACAGTACAAATAGTAAAAGAAAACATAATATTCTCATCAACAATCTTTGGGACCAGGAGCTTCAGATTTGTATTTTTTCAGGCTTTGGAATGTTTGCCTGTAGATAATAAAGCATCTTGGGGATGGGACACAAGTCTAAAACGTGAAATTTGTTTATGTTCTATACAGACCCTAAACAGACAGCCTGTGGTGACTGTACACATATTTAGTGTACTGCTCTTCTGCCTAGGACCCATCCATTCCACGACTTGAGGCACTGACTTTTCCACTTTCAGTTTTACGCCAACACTCAAAAGCTTCAGGCTTTGAACTACTTCAAATTTTAGATTCTCAGTTTAGAGACACTCATCCACAAACAGTTCAGCGCAGCACAGTTTCAGGCATTCTCTATCCCAGGACAAGGAGAGCCTCACACACAATCTGCTAAAACACTCATGCACACTAAGGAGGCACGGCCCCCACTACACATCCTTTCTACAGTGGCCAGAAAGGGGCAAGCTTCATCACCCTGAAGAGACATCATAGCAATGCATGCTGAGTCCCTTTCCAGAAGGCAAGCTGCTGCTGGCAGAGCAGCTCCAGGTGCTCGGAAGAAGCAAGGAATGTGAATACTATGACAGCCTTCCTGACAGAGTCACAAAGAAAACTATTTCCAGGCTTAGAGGCTTAAATGTTGATGAAAATATCTCCACTGGAAGCTAACTTTCCTCCAGGACCTAACCCTCAGAAAGGGAAGATGAATGCCAGGGCTTGAGAATGTGAAGAACTGCCTCATACTGGGCGCAGTCCCCAGGAGAGCTCTAGCAGTACAGGAAATCTCCTTAGGATTGCTACTGTTTTTGCTGTGCAGTAACCCTACCCCTACTTTTTTTTTTTTTTTTTTTTTTTTTTTTTTTGGCAGAACCGGGGATTGAACTCAGACCCTTGTGCTTGCCAGGGAAGCACTTATTCTACTGAGCCATCTCCTCAGCCCCCCTACCCCTACTTTTATAAAACATAAAAAAAACCTAACTCTTAGAGCCTTCAAAGGGTCTTGGAGTCCCGAAGAAACCCAGATTATATCTAAAGAACAACTGGTACAGCCAATTTGCTGTGCTGAAGCTATTCAAGAATGTCAGGGGCATCTCACCTACCCAAGGTTGAGAGTAGATTTTCCTGGAGAGGATGAAATACAGATAAGCACAGAGGCAGAAGGCAAAGGTGCTATGCGGAGAAAGTACATGCAAAGGTAAGAGGAAATACAACTAATTACTCAAGATGCTAAAAACAGGAGATTATGGAGCTACAGAGCAAGGAGATCAATGATCTATAGTGTACCTGGGGAGAGTCACATGGACAGCAAACTTTCTGTCAGGCTCTCACAGACAGCAAACTGGTCAAACATTGGCCGTAACTCATCCACATGTATGACACAGACAAAGGATCTACAGAGTAAGGTACAGGATACAAGATAAACCCTGAGGGGACTTCACTGACCTCATCAGAAACAAAAACTACATGTTTTGGTATATAGGTCTTGCTCTATCTGGGTCTTAACCATCCAGCAGAAAAGTATAAAAATGAGGTATAAAACGTGGGGCCATAATAATAAGTTGAGCTATAAATGGCTACAGTCAATAACTTCTTCAGATAACTCACTATTTTTGTGGAATGCTGGACTGTGTTGGATTGTGTTGCTCAGTTCAGGCACCTAAATTGGTTTAATGACAATGGAGTGCCCATCTTTGACAGGTCTAGACCAAAAGGGGTGTAGAAAGGAAGAATCATGACGTGTGTATATAAACAGTACAGTTAGGATAAATATGTCATGCATCTGCATAATTCTATGAGAAGCAAGACTTGCACTAATAGTGGTTGGACAAGATATTATGTCAGTTTCTGGTACTATGGACAACCACTAGGAAAATAACAAGGTAGAAAGTATTAACTATTGAATCTGTGATATAATTCAGGTATAACAAATAAGATATGCAAATAGCTACACTCTCTTAATTTACTGATTAGAGACCTCTGCTATAATAATGTCTGTAAGTATAATATCATGTATGCACCTTGTATGATACCAAAACATTATGAATAGTTTGCAATGTATTAATTTATCGAATCTGTCCTGTTAATGTGTTTTGAAACTGTCTCATTGCTATTTGTACTTCAATAAAATAAAAAATAATAAAATATACTAAATAAATAAATAAATAAATAAAAATAATACCAGAGACCTAAAGTCAGAGATATAAAGTATGCATGCACAGACGGCCAGACAGACTCACAGGCCACATACTGAGCGGGACTTCCTCTCCCACACTGGAAGCCACAGAAGGCCTCAGATGAGAAAGCTACTCTATAGGTAGTGTCAGAGACACCAATGCTTCTGCAGAATTCAAATCCAGAAGTGCACAGTGCCCCCGAGGGTCTGGTTCACCCAGTCTTGACTTCACACCTGCTGCCAAGGCCATCAGGGAGAGGCTTGAGGCTGAGTCATGCACAATCATGTCACAGCATCTGCCCACAAGCAACAGTCTTTTTTTTTAAATATAACATTCAATTTATTATTTCTTTCTCAAGAGAGTTTTCTTCAGTCCATTAAGACCCAGCTCCCCTTACATGGGCTTTGGTGGAGGTAGTGGGCCAGCACCAGCAAGTCTAAATCAGGGTGGAGGAGTTTGGTCTTCACGGGCTTCCGAGATCAGTTTCTGACCCCCTTTGCTGTGAATAGCACAACTCATACAATAATGCAGCTTGGAAAGCACATAACCATCAAAGACACTTGCTTTGGAAATGTCCCTGACAGCGGCGGCCTCCACTATGTTCCAAATGACAAACTTATTATGGCCTTATGCAGCAAATAGGCTGCACATGACCACGACCCTTTTTGGCAGGACCATTGTTCTGTCTTTCTTTCTTCTTCTTGGAAAGGATGACCCGAAAGAGGGGAGTTTACTTCTTAAAAATTGTCAGTGTTAACTTTCTTTTAGTCTTCATGTTCCTCAGTGTCTGGAGATTCTCTGTAGTATCTCCAGTGTTCCTATGAACAGCAGGAAGCAAGGAATGCTGTGCTGATTTTACAAGGCTCTCAAACATGAGAAAAATGTTCTAAGCCCATCAAGGAATGTTCAGGATTAATTAAAGATGCTCTTTCTAATCCTCAAAGAGGCCCGTGAATAGGTACAAATGGATGGCTGCCATGGAGTTCCATTCTTGACTGAGGAACAGGATTCCAAGTAGCCTACTGGCTCAGTTAAAAGACTCCCTGTCTCCAAGGTGGGCTTCGTGTACCCGCACGGGGTCGCTGAGGGCAACGCCCCAACTCCTCCAAGCCACACATGGCTACTGCCACCCAGGCACTCCCAACACGTCCCACCAACAGTCTTAGATATGGGCCCAAAGCTATCCTGTAACAGGGCTCCAGCTACCATGATCCAGTCCTGGCTTAGCATTCCTCTAAGGAGCCTCCCACCATCCAGGTCCCCAGGACACTCTTGTCAGCCTGGGTCCAAAGGCAGATTCTGAAGGGACCCTACCTTGTTTCCAGCCCCTCTTTGCCACCATCTGGGGAATTATGCTGCTGTGAGGACATAACAGGAGACACAGTGAAACAGTCCTACAGACCATCCCACTGGCAGCCCCTGAAAGGGCCCCAGAGTCAGCTCTGGTCCTTCTCGACTCTATGAGCAAGCAGTCCTGCCCATAGCAGGGAATGGTGACAGGCTGGCCCACTGATGTTACATGGTCATCAGAGCAGATTCCCAGCAGCCCTGAAGCTCAGTGTCACCTTCTCCCAGCCATGGCCCAGAAGCAGCTGTACCCTGAGAATCAGAGCACCTGTGGTAAGTTTCTCATCCTTTCTCATATGCTGTGCAGAATATCTTCAAATGACCCCATCTCAGTCCGGCCCCTCTCACTGGAGTGTCAGCCATCTTGCTGGCTGAGAGACCCTGAGAAGAACACATCTGCAGGTGATATTCCGACACTGATTACACTTTGGATCTCAAAACAGTCAAATAAACTGGTCCCAGCTCTTCCCAACTATAGTTTGAGAAAAGGCCTGCACAGACAGGAACCTACGAGGAGACGCATCTATCTGGCCTCTGTCCTGAAGACAGACTAGAAGACCTTGGCCTCAGATATAGATCTGAAACAGTTGCACACTGTGCAATGTGGCCAGGCAAAGACATATCCAATGACCCAACAGAGGCCACACACAGACCCAGAGTTGTCATACCCATAAGAGGCCTACTGTCTACGAAACCCACTCCACAGACAAGGCCTTAAGACAAGGAAGGCTACCCGCAGATCAGGGCAACCCAATGTGTTCTCCACAGAACATGGGTCAACTCCACTCAGCTGTGACTCCAGAGACAATCATTCCATCAGCTAGACAAGCTAGAAAAACATGAAAAATTCAACAGAGTCTCAAAATCAGATTTGATCACACAGAAGAAAACAATTAGCCAAAACAAAAACAGGTTATTTTGAAATTAGTCCATCAGAGGAAGAAGATGAAAAAAGATTGCAAGAGTGAAGAAAGCATAAGAGATCTACACAACACCATTGAACACACAAATATATAAATTATGGGAATACTTGACAGAGATAAGAGAGAGAAACTTGGCAAACAAGTACATATGTAAAAATTTCCCAAATCATGGGCATGAATACTCAAATTCAGGATGCACAAAGGCCTGCAAGCATGCTCAATTCAAGGTGAGCTGTCAGGACACATTACAACCAACTTGTCAAATCAAGGATGGGACTGGAAAGCAGGCTAACCAAGTGTCTCCTGCCCTGGAAAGCTGTTGTTCAAAGAAGAGAGAAAGACATTTTAAGACAGACCTGGCTGGGGAGATAGCTCAGTGGAATAAGTGATTCCCAGGCAAGCTCAAGAGCCTGAGTTCAATCCCCTGTTCTACCAAAAAAAAAAAAAAAAAAAAAAAAGCCAAAATCATTAAACTGAGATAGAGCTGAAAAATTTTCTAGAAAAAAAAAAAAAAAAAGACAAAGATCTGAGAATTCATCACTGAGACACTTTCAAGAAATTCTGAAGGTAGTTCTTCAACCAGAAACATAAGGACCACTAATGACATGAAAATATCAAAGTACAGAGCTCACTGGCAAAGATTAATAGAATCTAATGCAGAATACTCAAATACCATTAAGTAGGCATGCAAATACAACTCCAATATGAGAGTTAAAAGGCAAATGTGATAAAACAAATACAGTGATGAACAAGTAGCCAAGTAAGATGTTTAGCCAAGGCTGAGGTAATCACAATGGAAAAAAAATTCTCTACCAGACCCACAAACATGAAGAGAAAGGAGTAAAACAGCAAATAACAAAAGACAAAATGTGAGCACTAAAGTGATCTGTAAAAATGCAATGAAACATCAGTAACAAGTTCTTACCTATGAATTGTATTAAATACCCTTACACTAAATTCTGTATTCATAATTCGAACTCAGCATGGCTGAGTTTCAATAGATTTTTTTTTTTAAAGATAAACTGGAAGTGGCACACACCTATAATCCCAGCCATTCGGGAGGCAGATGTTCAGCATGAGCAACTCAGCAAGACTCTGTCTCAAAATAGGAGACAGGTCTGGGGACATAACTGAGAGTGCTCTGTGTCCAGTCTTCAGTAACATGTGTGCACACACAACAGCACTAGGAAGAGCCCAACTTCACGCAGATGGAACCATGTCGACTTTGGGTGAAGAAATGGAAAAAACACTCCAAGCAAAAGGCAACAGGAGAAGAGAAACAGACTATACTGATAGAAAATACCTGCAAATCAAAAACTGTAAAAAGAGATAGATAAATCATTAAGAAGATATAATTTTTTATATATAGCCAGTATAATATATATATATATATATATTCAACCATTTATAGATGTGCAATACTACTAGAGGAATTCAGAAGTCCAATTTCAACAATGGTCCAGACAGAATAGAAAATTAACAAACCTGAAAAGCACTTTATAGTAAATGCACACAGGGGGCATACATAGAATATTCTAGCCAGTAGCAAAAAAATACACAACCTCAAGCATGCACAGAACATTCTACAGGATATATATGTTAGCCCATAAAACAAGTCATAAAAAATTTAAAGTGAAATTATACCAAGTATCTTTTCTGGCCATAATAAAATGAAGCATAAAATCAGTAATAGGAGAAATCATAAAATTCCCAAGTAATTGCAAATGCTTATGAACAATTAATGGGTCAAAGAAATTGGAGATAAATGAAAGTAGATATGCAACACACCAAAACATATGAGGTATGGCAAAAGTAGTTTAAAAGTAGTTTACAGTAATAAATGCCTACATCAAAAAAGATGGCAAATAAATGTTATACCTCAAAGAAAGAAGAAACTAGGCTCAGAATCGGTGTAAACAAAAGAAATAAGATCAAAACAAAAATAAAACAGAAAGACAACAGAAAAATATCAATGAGACTCAGAATTCATTCATGAAAACATAAAAAAAAATCTTTAACTATGCTAAGACAGGACTTTAAACAAAATTGCAAGTGCAAGAGAAAACACCACAACCAATACAACAGATATACCAAGCATCAGAAGAGATCAGACTCCAACCAGAAGGAAGGGATCAATCCCTGGGATAGTGAATCAGTAATTTAAAATTTTTCCATCAAAGAAAAGCCTAAAATCAGATGATTCCACACCTGAATTCTATCAAATATTTGCCAAAAAACTACTATTAATTCTTCTCAAAGTCTTCAGAAAAAAAAGATGTGCAGGGAATACTTCTAAGCTGACTGAGGTCAGCAGTACCCTCCTGCAAGAGCCAGAAAAGGATACCACAGAACATTGCAGATCAATATCTCTGATGAACCTAGACACAAAAAGTCTTCAGCAAAATGACAGGACACCAAATTCCATGGGACAATACAGGGGCCATTCACCATGACCAAATGGAATATCTCTGGGCCAGCAGGATGGTTCACAAACCAGTAACTGTGGTGTACCATATCTATCAAAAGAATGAAAGATAAAACCATATGTGATCAGTTCAATAAATGCACAAAAGGCATCTAATAGAATTCAAATCTTTTCTTGATTAAACACTACAAAGTAGGCACAGAAGGAATGTTTCTCAACCCAATACACGGCTGCATATAAAAACCTACACCTAACATCACCCACAATGGGGAAAACTGAAAATGTGTCCTGTACGGTCAGAGACAAGGATCTCCATTCCCTCCACATGCCCTACCTCCGGCCCCCAGTACCAGAAACTGAACTCAGGACCTTGCACTTTCCAGGCAGATGATTATGGCTTATGCCACTGAGCTATCTCCCCAGTGAAGCCAAGTTTTATTTTTTTAAACCCAGAATTGAACCCACGACCTCATGCTTGCCAGGTAGGCACTGTGCTACTGAGTTATATTCCTGGCTTTCTCTCCACTTTCATTCACAATGATAACAGTAAAGTTCCAGACAAAACCATTAGAAAAGGGATGATAAACATATAAAAGATAAACAACTAGAAAAGAAAGCTAAATTTTCTCTGTTGCTATTAATATGATCTTGTACATAGAAGGTCCTAAAGACATTACCTAAAAAGTGTAATTAATATATTCAGCAGAATTGCAAGGCACAAAATCAACACACATACAAAAATAAGTAGCATTCTTTTACAGTAAGAGTCTATCTAATAAATTTGGAAATCAATCACATTCAAAATACCATCAAAATACATAGGAGTAAAACAATAGATAAAAGCTATACAGAAGAACAGCTGTAAAACACTGATAACAGAAACTGGAGATGAGACAAAAATAGGCAGGTATCCTTTGTTTATGGGCTGAAACTCTTAGAATGTCCCTGTGCCTAAGACATTCCACAGCTCTGATGTGATCTCTACCAAAATTCTAACACCATTCTTCATTCAAAGAAAAAAGCTGAAAACCCTAAAGTTCACATATAGCCATAAAAGACCCTCAAAGAGCCAAGGCAATCTTGAGCAAAATGAGCAAAGCCAGAGGCTTCGCATTAGCTAACTTAAAACTGTTACACAAATTATAATAACCAAAACAGCATGGTACTAGCAAAAAAGCAAATAAATGAAAGATAGAACAGGATAGTGTGGGTGGGCCAGATAGCTCAAGGAACTAAAGTGCCTGCTTAGACAGGCACAGGGACCAAGGTTCAATTCCCAGGGGTGCTGTGGCAACCTAGAACCCCGAGATGGCAACTGAGACTAACTGAAACTGGGCATGGTGGCGCACGCCTGTAATCACAGCACTTGGGAGGCTGAAAACAGGAGGATCAATACAAATCCGATCTGTGCAGTGAGACCCTGCAGACTCTGTATTAAATACATAAAAAAAGAACAGGATAGTGTGATGATTTGTGACTATATATCTTACGCAGTCATTGGGGCGGGCTTCTAGAGATTGTGATTAATTCAGAACCCAATGCTGGGGTGATGGATGTGAGTGCTACACTCACCCTGGAGCAGACAGGCAAGAGGTTTGCTCTCTGCCTCTGCTGCTCCCTTTTTGCTCCTGCTGTTTTCTGCCACCAAGAATTGTTGACCTCTGCCACCTGCCGCTAGCCTTGGTGCCAGTGGATTATGGACAGAAATCTCCACAAACTGTGAACTTATTAAATAAACCTTTCCTTCCATAATTTTGGGTATTTTGTCCCAGCAAAGAGAAAAGAAAGCAAGACAGATAACATCCAGAAATAAACCCAGGCATTTATGGTCTGCTTTATTCAGCTGCAGGTGCTGGGAAAACACTATGGAGAAAGGGCAATCTCTTCAATCAGTGGTTTTAGACTGGACAAGTACAGAATAAAACTGAACCCTTATCTCACAGTATATACAGAAATAAACTCACAAAGGAATAATGACTTACATCTAAGGCCTTAAACTGAAACTATTAAAGGAAAATCTTCCATGACACTGACCTACACAAACATCTCCACGATGACTCCAAATGCACAGGCAACCAAAAGCACTACAAGGTCTGTGCATAGCACAGAACACAGAGGACAGTCAAGGGCGAGAAATCTATGTACACTATGAATCCAATAAAGAGCTAAAAACTGTTTAAAGCAAATAAGGAATTCAATTCAATAGCAAAAAACAATCCAGTCTAAAAAAATAAGGGGGAGGGGGTTAGACACTTCTTAAAAGAAATACTAAATAAGCATATAAAAAATGTCCACCACCACTGATCATGAGATAAATTCAAATCAAAATTTAAAAAAGACATTACTTCATACCTATTAGAATGGCTACTATTCATAAAGGACAAGAGGCTAGGTGTGGCTCTTCCTGCTAATACTACCTACTCAGGAAGCTCTGGGGAGTGGGGGGGTTGTTCAAGTTCAAAGCCAGCCTGAACAATTTAGCAAGATTCTGACTCTAAAGAAAACATAAATAAAAAGGGATAGGGATCCACATCACTTGTCTGATGGCATGCATGAGGCCTGGAATTCATCCCCACTACTGCCAAAACAAAACAAGACACAAGGATAACAAGCACAGATATGGAGGAAGGGAAGCCCCGTGCATAGTGAGAAGAACTAACTCAATGTAGCCATTAGAAGAGGCATAGAAGCTCCTCAAAAAACTAAAAATAGAATTACCACCTGATCCAGTGATGCCTTTTCTGGGCACACTGGCAAAGGAACTGCAATCAGGAGGTTTCATATCACAGACAGCCACTTTCTCTGGTTCATCACAGTATTAATAGGTAAGGAGGAAGCAGCGCAATGTGCACCATCATATGAACACATAAAGTGCAATGTGCACGCACACTGACATACTAGTTAGCCTTAAAGACATGCCATGAAGAAAAATATGGATGAACCTAGAAGACAGTAGGCTAAGTGAGCCAGGCACAGACAGCTAACCACTACAAGACTTCATTTTATGTGGAATCCCAAAGCGTAGGGCTCATACGGGTAGGATGATAGACACTGATGGGAAAGAGGAAATGCTGATCAAAGGCTTAGACAAGAGGCGCGAGTGGTGTACATCTTACTGATCTCCTATAGAGAATGGTAAATAACCATGAAAATAACAATGTTTCCTCCTGGGCCACAGTGGAGCATGCCTGCAATCTCGGGTACTCATGACACTAAGAAAGGCCACCAGAAGGGGGAGGCCAGCCTGGGCCATGCAGCAAGGGCCTCACCCAAGACCAAAACCTTAAGGGCTGGGATGCACTTAGTGGTAACATACACGCCATCTGCTCAAAGCTCGGGTCCCCGGCCAGTGCGATGGTGCCAATGATGGCAGTGATGCACTGCAGACTTCAAAACTGCTAAAAGCACACTTCCAACATTTTCACCAAAACATTATGTCAAGTGAATGTAAGAAACCTGACTCAATCATATCACTTTGCAAGCATACGCTGAAATATCACACTATCTCCCAAAATATGTACATTATTTGCCAATAAAATTAACTACAAAAAAAAAAATAAGGTATTAAGGAAAAAAAAATACTACTTGAAGAAGGAGGAGGGTAAAGGAGGTCAGTTTCTGTAGTCAAAACACTGAGAAGCCCACTGGTATTTTACCAGAACAACCACGGACCCACAGGAAGGATATGGCTTGTCCCGTACCCTGGCACAAACCCTTGAAAGGCCTCTGGGAAGCAGGGAAGCTGGGATCCGAGGCCTAGAGCAGGAGGCTGCACAGCAGCAGGCTGCGGTGGGCAGGGTGTCACCAGCTCCGGGCTCTGCCTTTCTCCTGCCTCCCTGCTGCCCCAGCTCTGCAGCTTTCTCACGACCTTCTCTGAAGTGCCTGAAGGAAGATGCACTTCAGTTTCTGGGACAGGAACTAATAGAAACATGACTGAGACCAGGCCCAAGAGCAAAACCTGGTCTGTGAGGGCGGACAGGAAATGCTGTCCACTAACAGGGACAGCAGAGACATCATACCCAGCAAGCAGAGACAACAACCCAGCTTACATCTGTCAGGGGGTGCTCCTTAGCACGCAGTCTGGACAGCCAGCACAGAGACTGTACTCTGGCTCCCAAGTTCCTGTGCCCTACTTTCTACATAGTGTATGTAATTATGAGAAAATGCTGACAAGCAAAGGTCTAGAGTATCTCAGTGGTAAGTGCGCACCTAGGGTGTGCGAGGCCTTGGGTGCAATCCCCAACACCACAAAGGAACTTGAAGGGAGGACTTCTGTTTGTTGGACTTAGGCACTTAGATCTGTTTTGGACTGAAGTTGTGTTCACAATTCCTAGCATTCATGATTCTCTAGCAGGCGGAAGGTCTTGGGGGCAGGCAGAGTCAGAAAGTAAAGGCACATTCACATACGCACACCCGAAGAGGAGTCTGAAACCTTCCAAATGTTTCTTGCCGTTCTAAATGTTCAGTTTGTGGCTAAAATCTGGTTTGTAAAAGGCAGAACTGCGCCTGTGCTGCAGGAGCTACTGCACCACCCCTTTGGCTGCTTAGCAATGCCTCAGGACCTCCTAGGTGCCAACAAGTCGTGAGCTGGGAAGCAGACAGATGGCAGCAGACACCCCAGTGCAGAGAGCAGGGAGAAGGCTGGCTCGCTTTCCTCCCTCCCAGCACCCAGAGAAGCAGCCTTGTTGCTCCTTTTCTGCATAAGTGAGAAGCTCACTCAATCTGGGTAAGAAAATGTTCTTACTGGCCAGTGAGCAATCCAGAGGAGAAATTTGAGAAAGGAACCAATTGCATCTCATTTTCTTTACTTTTTTTTTTTTTTTTTTTTTTGGCAGAACCAGGGATTGAACTAAGGCCCTTGTGCTTGCCAGGGAAGGGCTTACTCTACCAAGCTATCTCCCTAGCCCCACATTTGATTTTCTTTATGAGGAGGATACCAAAGTGCAGAGAGCATCTGAGGACAGTGTGCAGCTCTTGCTGAAGTGGACCCAACTCAAATCTCAACACCACATCAAGGTCTGGAACCCTTCTGATGTTAGACAGTCTTCTAAGAGGTTAACTTTCACTAAACTCCCACCTCTGACTTACCCTCCCCCTACCTAGTACCTCTCAGCTAGAACAAAAGAATAAAGCAGGAGAGAACATGCCTGCCATCATTTACAGGTCACATCCCACAGCAAAGGATTTAACCTGTGATCTGGAGTTTCTCAACCGTACAGTAAGAATGACAGCCACAGCACCCTGCAAGCAAAGTGCCTTCACACACAAAGGCCCAGCACATACCCGCTCTGTATCAAAGAAGACGCATTCCAGCCAGGTGAGTGAGGCACACCTGCATGTCCACACACAGGTGCGGTGGTAGAGGCTTCCAGGACTGCACAGTGAGCTAGCCCAGGACCCCTTTGGATGACGCAACAAGGGCTTGACTCAAAACACATCCTAAGCCTTTACTTAAAGCACAAAAGAAAAAGGAAAAACAAAGTCCCAGTTCTCAGACAGGGTGACATTATCATTGAATGACCTCAAAAAGAGCAGAAGAGGAAACCCTGGAGTTAGAGGTACAGAGAGGAAAAGCCACAGAACAACATATACCGAAGAACACGCACATGCACACAGCAACGGAGTGACAAGTACAGTGCAGTGGTTCCTCCTATGCTGTGTCATAAACTCCAGGCTTGGCCCTAAGTTAGCAACCACTGCCCTGTGCATCCATGGCACAGACATGGGCCCTCTGGCGGTCTAAGTTCCAACCTCACTGACCTTTTTATCTTTTTCTCCCTGTAACAAAGTAGCATTTGTTATATAATTGAGCAAACCTTGGTTGTTGGACCGTTTTACTGTGTTCCACACATCTCTTCATTATAAACTAAAAATTCAGCAAAGACTAAAGGAACACTTATATTTACCACACTCACCATGGTCAGGGCTAGGGATGCAGTGCTGTGCTAGAGTCCCTGCCAGCGTGCAGAAGGGCCTGGTTTCCACCCCTAGCACCATTACAAACACAGCATTATTACATTCCTATGGCAAGCATTCAGCACCATGTCAGGAGTCAAGCTTCGGATCTGAGGAAGTCCTTACTAGTTTCCACGGACTCACCATAGGGATGGGACAAAGTGAAAGCTCATTTTCACCACCACCACGCCTACCTCCCCTCACTGTGGACTCTGGAATCTTTGTATCATCACACAACAGATAAGCTACTGTCTCAAAAGATTTTCTCCTCCTACTCCTCCATTTAATACTGTAACTTCTGGAAAAGTAAGTTCTCCTGGAAGAATTCATGTTACACATTTTGACATGTGGAGAGTTATAAGACATCTAAACTCACAGACGCCGTCATCTCCACCTTCCCCCTCATCCTTTCAATTTTCCTAATTCTCCTTGGCTTGAGAACAGTGTGAACACAAAGGAGAAGCAGTAGGCAGCAGCTCCCTGACAGTTTAGGGTACAGGATGCAATGATGAAAGAGTACTAAAATCACACACAGGACAAATGAGGCAGTTCAAGCTGGATTCTAGCAAGTACTTTGAAAGTCGTAAGACTTCTAACTCTGAAGTCTCCTCTCGTCAGTATCTGACCTCTTCACACCTACACCACTGGGGATGGGGCAAAAGGGGAGCCAGGTAAAGAGGACCATCTGAACCCAGAGGTCACTCAGTCCCTCCGGCACACAGGAGCTGTGAGCCGGAGCCCAGGAAGGTGAGTTTGTTAACACACCGTGTCTTGATTACCACAAGCACCCTGGAGCCCATAAACCTCTGCTACTCCCACTTGTTATATTCCAAACAGCCAGGACAGACCTGCACCCCACCAGGGAGACCAGGCTTCTCTCAGAGTGGTGACCACCAAAGAAAGGCTCAGACCCTCTGGAGCTGACAGCGAGAAGCCAAGGTGGCACCTTGATGATTTAGTGTCACTAGCCTCTGGTGTGCTCTAGGGATGGTGTGATGGCTACGCAGACTAGTGCACTGCCTCCTGATGTGGATAAATGGACAGTACCACATCGGGCCAGAGGCTACAGGAGCCTGCATAGCCATGATGGCTTCTACTGTGAGCACTTGTGGTAGTGTCTGCCTACCTGAGCAGACTGGGCATGGGGGCCTGTTGACCTTGGTCAACCAGAGGTCCTCTTCTGAGCTCACTCTCATTGATGACACCAATGTCTTTGTATGGTACATGCACTGGGCTGTCAGCTACCTGCTCCGCTGTGTCCCGAGCCCTGGGGTGGAGGCTGACCTCCCACACACAGGCTATCAGAGCAGCACCAAGAGGGAGACGTGCCAGAAGACCTGCTAGTGGGCAGTGACAGGACCTTCTGCCACACAAAACTCCAGGCGTCAATGCACCCAGCAGGGGCAGAACGCCTAGGCCAGCTGCTCCACGCTGTGTGGCATCTCCCACAGCTGCAGGCATCAGGACTCAAGATGTGCTGAGGTCTGTGGCAGGGGTACACGGGAGTGGGCTGGGCCACATTCTCCTTTCTTTCCTACACAGCACACAGAGTCCCTCTGGAGAGTCCTAGCAACCTGTCCACTAGAAAGCTGGTAATGGGATCAGGCCCAGGTCTACCTATGCAATTAAGTCCCCCCTCCCCCGCCATTCTATCACAAACAATTACAGAGTTTGGCCCTGAAAACCTCTCCCCGTCTTCCCTGAAGGTGACCCCTGGGTCCCCAGATCCTCAAGGCTCATCAGACTCCCTGCAGATGCTCTCTGCTGACAGCTCCCCCACCTCCATTCTGCTTCAGACCCTGAAGTCCTGTACAACTCCTGTGTTTGCTGAACCTTCTTCTTTTCATCCCTCACCCACTGCCTCCAGAGCAACAAAGCCAGAGGGTGCAGCCACCTGCTAGTAAGTAGCAGAGGCAGCACTCAGCCTGGGGGTGGGGTGATCCTCACCCAGTGATCCCTCTTGGAGCACCCTGCCTGGTCTAGGCAGCAGGAGACTGGGACTGCACGTAAGCCATCCCACACACACAGGCAGAAGCCATGATGTTTCTAAGCAGAGCCAGGGAACCCCGACCCCCCACCCCTCACTGTGTCTGAACAATAAGAGGACCAGAAAACAAAACAAGACCACACACACACACGCATGCACGCACGCACGCACGAGCGGGCACACGCATGCACACATGCTCACACCCTGTACTACTGCACAAGCATACCCCTAAAGGGAATCCTAACTACATATGACAAACATCCTCTACAAACTAAATCCCATGTATCCTTTAAGCTAATAAAATCCTTAGCAAATTAACTGACTCACAATTGAGGATTATTGTTTTATCAATCTCTTCATGTTTCAAAAATAAATGCATTCGTAACAGTTTCTTAAAAATATCCTCATATGAGTTATAGCCTAGAAAAATCTCAAAATACTTTATCTGTTCTGAGGAATCACCCATACAATAACATGTTCATTAAGTGACTGTGTTTTCAGGCTGCACCAAAATCAACAGGGAAGTGCAGATGAAAAGCACATTTCTAGCTCCTCCTAGATCCTGATTCTTAGGATCCTTGCTGCCACAGCAAGCACTGGCGTGTGGCTCTTGGGAAGGGTTTTGTTTTTAATTGAAAAGCTATGAATGTATAAACAACACTCAATGAAGAACATTCCAAAGCAAAATGCATGACCGGGGCAACTGATTCATCTGTTTCTTCCATAGCCATGTCGTCTAATAAACAAAAACACACCAGAAGTTTTCTTTCCATACAGTAATAATCTGTGAAATACAATGACTGGCCTTGTCACACTTTATGATTTTAAAGCATTATTCATTAAATTTCATCATAAGATCATTAAGTCAAATTTTATCTTGACAATTCCTTTCAGAAAGTCTGTGTATTTTCTACACAAAGAACATAAGATAACTGAGAAGTTTCTGAACTTATAACATGGCCTTTTTCCAAAGACCAAGATGTTCTTCTTACGTATGGACCCACACTGGTAGAAGCTGTATAAAACAAAATACCTGGCTATATCAACAGTAAGTTCTCAAAGTATTTCACTAACTCATATAATTTCTATAGGCCAAACTGGGCAGCATTTTTACACTAAACAAGAAAACAAACCAAGAAAGCATAAATTATTTGTTCTAGACTTTTCTATAAAGAAATATTTCTAACTTATTCATAGATTTTATGATGTATAGTACTAATAATTACAGTCACGATACAGATACCAACAACAGAACAAAAGACAAACCCTGGTACTCTTAACCCACTACTCATCAAAGTATGACTGACGTTCACTTCTGAACAGTCAGGGATCTAAAAACAGTTTGCTAAACCCATGACTTTTGAGAGCTTGTTTGGAGGTTCTAGCAGGGGAGCGCAGCTACCCGTATACCCTTGACTGAGGAACGGTTCTCCTTTATCGGGGGTGATCACACTCTTCAAACAAGCGCGCAGCTTCGGGAGGGAGGCACATGGATCATTGAAAGAGGAAGAAGACCCGCCTAGCCAGCCAGATCAGCAGAATCAACCCTGGCGATCAATGGGGTGACAGATGTCGCAGCCAGATTGCCCTCACATCCTAAACTGGTGGCTCTTTACCCAGACATACAAATACCCAATAGGTAACTAGCACAAGACCTGACCTTCATCTCGTGAAATTCTGATACAAACACTCCTCAGCTCTGCATATATGCATGCCAATCATTCAGGGAGTGTCTAAAAGTTGACAAATAATTTTTATCAACCCTAAATTCACCTATTCTACTTCACTGCCTTTCAAGACCAAAGACACTGGGAAAAGATCTATAGGGACATTTCAGAATCTCCACTGCCCTAAACTGATGGCCACCTTGGATTCAAGCAAGTGACTCACATGGTGGAGAATGCTGTTTAAGCATAAATATCCTGTTGCAGGTCTTTCTATGACATGTGTTTTCCCCTTCAGTACTGAGGACTGAACCCAAGACCTTCCCAGAGACCTATATCTCAATCTTCATTTTATTGAGACAGAGTCTGGCTATGTAGCTAAATTATCCATGATGGGCTAGAACTTACAGACTTCCTGTACCAGCCTCCTGGACAGCTGGGACTATGGCAGTATGCCACCCTTCCTAGCTTTGATTTTTATGCTCAGGGTCAAGGGTAATTATCAATATGCAGACAAAAATTATGCAACTAAATTTATCAAGTATTCTAAATCCACACTAGCTTTGGAGAAAGTCAGTGTTTGGCAAATGCTGACTGCTTAGTCAATTCATTAAGGTTTAGGGCAACAAGAGCACAATTCGATATTTATTTGCTACTGTCCAGCAGGATCACGTTTGTACAAACACTAGTACACTAAATTACAACTTCATGTTCATTGTAAGTCATGCTCTGCTAGAAAGTGCTCCTTTTTTTTTTTTTTCTTGGTATGGGAACTTGGGCTCAGGACTGCGTGCTTGCCCGGCAGGTGCTTATGCCACAGAGCCAACTCCCCAGCCTATAAAGAGATCCTCTTAACATAAATAAAAATTATGCTTAAATGATACAACAGAGCATGGGTTCTAACCCAACAACTTCCTAGATAATCTGGTTTCAGGGAACATAATATATATCTCAACTGCCTCATGGTGAAAACAAAATTAATAAAAATAGTTATTGAGTTTAATCTGAGAATTATAGCATATGGAAGTTTTCAAAGCATGGGGACATGTCAAAGAGATACACACAAATGAGATACAGAAGTGCCTTGAAGAGTTTCATGTTTGCTAAATCTAAGCATCTTTTGTGTGTCTAATAACAGCAATTAACAGTGAGAGTCAGTGAATAAAAGGAGTCCATATCTAAATAAATGAATAGCTAGGTCGGTGGGGTAGGAGACAAAGCTCTTCCTCCAAGAGCAATGACAACTAATAACTAGAAAACATGTGGTGAGAAATATCAGTGGATGCTAAAAATGGTCAGTAATGTCTGGTGAGGAAGTACTCCCCAATAACAGTATTCAATAAATTACCAAAGAGGAAAACACGGCAGCCTTACAATGCACAGTGAGCAGTATCATGACCAGGCAGTCAAAGTAAACACGTGGCCAAACGAATGTGCTCCTGACACAAGACACTGACAAAGATACCACATCCTGTAGGCAACCCTCCTGAGGAAATCTCAGACAGGCCCTGACCAGAGGCAGTCCAGCTGGACACAGCAATGTGCATCTGTGACCTCAGCACGCAGGGGCCAAGGCAGGATTGCTGAATGCAAGGCAAGTCTGGTAACACAGTTAGTTCATGGCCACCCAGAACTATATAAGAAGACCCCATCTCAAAACATCAAAAATTAAAATTAGACCAAAGAAATAATAAATGGATAGTTTACAAAATAGCTGGCCTACACACCTTGAAAAATACACACTAGCTGGGCATGGTGGCACATACCTATAATTCCAACAAATTAGAATGTAAATCAAGGCAACCACACACAATTACCCTAGCATATTATTCTCTAAAGATTTGGAGTGGTCTTAAGAATGCATATGTCACAGGACAAGAAAAACATAAATCAACAGCAACTTCCAGTCATAGCAGTAGACACTGTGACCCAGTAGGCTGGAGAAGTTAGGAAAAACCTATCTCAAAACTGAAAAGTTATTAAAGGGCTGAAACCACAGTTTCACTGTGAAGGCCTTGGGTTCAATCCCTAGTACCACCAAAAGCAAAAACCAAAAAGGGAACTTAGAATTATGTGAAAACAAAAGCACAACTGATATTCATCAGTCACCAGCCACCCACTGGTCTCCAAGCATTAAAAATAGAGACCAAAAAAAAAAAAAAAAACAAAGAAAAGAAAGAAACAACTATATCTTATTTAAGGCACAGAAACTCTAGGTAAAAAAGCAAAGAATTAAAATATGAAAGAAGAAAAGACTGCATAAAAATTAAGTTTTCTACAGGGGCTGGGGAGATAGCTTGGCGGGTCTAAGCACCTCCCTAGCAAGCTCAAGGACCCAGGTTAGATCTCTGGCACCACATGCCATGTGGGCCCTGGAAACCCAGGCATGTGTGGTACCCACCAAGACCAGGAATGGTGGTGCATGCCCTGTAATCACAGGGCTGGAGAGGCTGAGAAAAGAAGTTAATTGCAAATTCGAGCTGCATTGCAAGACCCTGAACTAAGTTCAATTCCCAGTATCCCCACCTACATACACCAATACAACCTGCAGAGTTGGGAGTTAATATCTTAATTTATAAGTGATACTTACAAATAAAATTTTTGTCGCAATGGGGATTGAACTCAGGGCTTTGTGAATGTCTTATAAGGGCTCTATCTCTTACATATATACTTTGAAACAAATTTTATTTTTAAAAAAGGTCTTGCCAAGTTTATCAGACTGGCCTCAGACTTGTAGTTCTTCTGCTTCAGCCTCCCAAGTAGCTGAGACTACAGGCTTGTGTGCCACCTTAGGTACTTAGAAAACATTAATTTGTTCTGTTCAGCAGAACCAGAGATTAAACTCAGGCCCTCATACTTGCCAGGGAAGCGCTTATTCCACTGAGCCATCTCCCCGGCCCTAAAATTGGTCACTTGTCCCTATCAAACTGCCACCAACATACCTCCCAGAGAAAGAGAAATTATTCCTAAATTTTATTTGGAACCACAAACAACCTATTTATTGGCAATCTTGGCCAATAAAGACAAGGCAAGGGGGCATCACAATTCCTGACTTTTTATTATACTACAAAGCCAATGTGATAAAATCAACATGGTATTGGCAACAAAATAGAATCAATGGAATAGATTAAAAGGTTCAGAAGAATCTACGAACACAGTCAGCCATCTGATCTTTGACAAAGGGGCCAATCATATTTACTGGAAGAAAAATAGCCTCTTTAACAAATGGTGCTGGAAAATCTGGCTTTCTACATGCCAAAAAGTAAAACTTGACCCAGCCCTATCACCATGCACTAAGTTAAAGTCAAAATGGATTAAAGATCTAAACATTAAAACAGAAACACTCAATCTCCTGGAAGAGAAAGTAGGAGGAACTCTTGAAGACATAGGGGTAGATAAAGAATTCATGAACAAACATATATTCGCACAGGAGGCACTTGAAAGAATCAACAACTGGGATCAACTCTTCTTGAGGAGCTTCTGCACGTCAAAAGAAATTGTCAAGAGTGAAAAGACAACCCACAAAGTTTGAAAAAATCCTAATAAGCAATCAGACAAAGGTTTGCTGTCTAGAATATATAAAGAACTAAGATATAACAGGGCCCTCAAATTTAAAGATCCAATTCAGAAATGGGCATCTGAGATGAATACACACTTCTCAGAGAACAAAATTAAAGCGAATAAATATATGAAAAAATGCTCCACATCGCTAGTCATCTGTGAAATGCAAATAAAAACAACACTGAGATACCATCTCACTCCAGAAAGAATGGCTATCATAAGGAAATCAACCAACAACAAATGTTGGAGAGGTTGTGGGGAAAAGGGAACACTTCTCCACTGCTGGTGGGAATGTAGACTGGTACAACCATTGTGGAGGTCAATGTGGAGACTCCTCAAAAGAGTAGAACTAGAAATCCCATTCAAGCCGGCTATCCCCCTACTGGGAATTTTTCCAGAGGAACTAAAATCATTGTATCATAGTGATATATGTGTACCTAGGTTTAAAGCAGCACAATTTGTGATAGCAAAATCTTGGAAACAACCAAGATGTCCATCACAGGAGGAATGGTTGGAAAAGATGTGGTATTTCTATATAATGGAGTATTACTCAGCTATTAAGAATGATAAGCTTGAAGCATTTATATTGAAGTGGATGCCACTTGAACATATACTCATAAGTGAAATAAACCAGACACATATGTGTAAATATCTAATAGTCTCCCTAGTATAAGAAGTGAAAAGAAGAAATACAAATGGAAATGTACAACAACAACTAAAAACAATTGAGTCAGATAAGGCAAAGTGAATGGCATATGCTGCAGGATACTAATCAGCTTTTCTTCTGGATGGTTAACAATCTAAGTTCACAGATCAAAACTGGAGAAAGAGAAGAGCCACAAAGCCAGCCAACATCTTGGCCCTAGCCTTTCAAGGTCAGCAAAGACTCAGGACATAGGAGAACCTGTACTGCAACATCATGAAACTCAGTTGAGCTCCAAATTTTCTGAACAAGGAGATTATGGAGCCACAGAGGAAAGAGATCAAAGTTCTATAGTGTGCCTGGGGAGAGTCACATAGAGAGAAAACTTTCTCTCAGGCTCTCACAGAGAGCAAACTGGTCTAGCACTGGCCGTGACTCATCCACATGGATGACACAGACAAAGGATCTACAGAATAAGGTATAGGACAAGATAAACCCTGAGGGGACTTCACTGACCTCGTAAGAAACAAAATAGTACATGTGTTGGTATATAGATCTTGCTCTATCTGGGTCTTAACCATCCAGCAGAAAAATATAAAAATGAGGTATACACCGCGGGGCCATAATAATAAGTTGAGCTGTAAATGGCTGTGGTCGACAACTTCTTCAGATAACTCACTATTGCTGTGGAATGCTGGACTGTGTTGGATTGCGTTGCTCATTTCAGGCATGTAAATTGGTTTAATGACAATGGAGTGTCCATCTTTGACAGGTCTAGACCAAAAGGGGTATAGAAAGGAAGAATCATGATGTGTGTGTATGGACAGTACAGTTGGGATGGATAACGCTGTGCTTCTACATAATTCTATGAGAGGCAAGATTTGCACTAATGGTGGTTGGACAGGATATAATGTCGGCTTCTAGTACTATGGACAAAGACTAGGACAATAGCAAGGTAGAAAGTATTAATTATTGAATCTTTGATGTAATTCAGGTATAAAAAATAAGATATGCGGCCGGGCGTGGTGGCGCAGGCCTGTAATCCCAGCACTTGGGAGGCTGAGGCAGGAGGATTGTTGTGAGTTCGAGACCAGCCTGAGCTACAAAGTGAGCTTAAGGCCAGCCTGAACTGCATAGTGAGACCCTGTCTCAAAAAGACAAAGATATGCTACACTCTTAATTTACTAATAAGAGACATATTCTATAATAATGTTTGTAAGTATAATATCATGTATGCAACTTCTACGATATCAAAACATTATGAAAAGTTTGCAATGTATTAATTTATCATATCCATCTTGTGAAGGTATCTTAAAACTGTCTCATTGATATTTGTACTTCGATAAAATAAAAATTAAAAAAATAATAATAATAATAGTAAATTGGTCACTCGTTTTCTTTTTTTGTGTGTGGTACCGGAAATCAAACTCAGGACCTTGTTCTTTCCAGTCAGGCATTTATGTCACTGAGCTATCTCCCATTTAAACATTAATTAAGAGAGAAAAAAAGTAGAGAACACAATAGGCATTTGCAAAAATATTAAGGAAACCACTAATAAACACTAATTATATTGAAGTTTAACAACAATAAAAAAGTAAGAGAATGGCTTACCCATTTAGTAATGATTTAAAAAGAAAAAAAAATCATTAAAAAAAAATACTTGGCCTTTTTGCTTACTAAATAATGGCTAATAATCATCTCGAGGCTCTTCCACTGCACTGCCAGGTCTTCTCCTTCTAAGAGGGGCTCTGGCCTCTCCACCGAGCCTTCCATTCCCCAGCTCTTCCCATCACCATGACCTCTTCAATGTCCGCAGAACCACCTGGCCAGTCCCCACTGGTGGCGCCAGCCAGGACTGCCTTAGCCCTTGAGGACCTAACAGCTGCACTGTTTCTGAACCCACACTTTCTTCTGTGACCTAGCACCTATTTGTTCATTATTCTTCTATCATTAAGTTCAGTGCTGCTCATATCATCCAGCATAAAGATCAGTACACTTCTCTTATAAAGGCCAGGCAGAAAATAATGTAGAATTTATAGGCAATATTTTTCTTTTTCCTTTCACAACTTCTGAGCCCTACTGATTTAGGGCAAAAACACTACAGAAACATGAAATGAATTAAAAGAGCATAACTGTGCTCCAATAAAACTTTATTTATGGACAGTTATATTGGAATTCCATACAGGTTTCATGTCATAAAATACTTCTGATAATTTTTCCAACCATTTAAAAATGACAGCTGGGTGTAGTGGCACAAGCCTGTAATCCCAGCACTAGGAGGCTAAGACAGGAGAAATGCCATGAGTTCAAGGGCACCCTGAGCCACATAACACTACCCTGACTATAAAAATGAAATGCAATAAAAATGGCAATGCCCTTTTTAGTTCATGGGGGCACAAAAACTGGTGGCAAATCAAATCTGGCCTAGAAGCCATGACCGGCTAACACCTGTTAACATTACTTTCTCCCCAAACCAAACAGGTCCATGAACACTCCTTTCAGTTACTGACTCTGGTGCTTTCTCTGGAATGTGGCAGACATGACCTGTCTATCTTATAGCTAATGCATTCATTAGGCATCTGACACTCCACCAAATACTTACAATTATCTCTGAAACAGCCTTCACAAGTAACCTATGAGGGGGCTGAGGGTACAGCCCAGTGGTAGAACCCTTGCTTAACATTAAGTTCCTGGGTTTGATCCCAAGAGGAAAAGGGTATGCTTGCTTCACAAAGAAAGGAACCTAAAGTTGATCTTAAAACCTTGGTAATCCCCATTGAGGCCAAGAAAGTTTCTGGTTCTTTTCATATTAATCTACAGTTTCTGTTTTTCTTTTTGAAAATGTAGTTTTGAACAAAACATTTTACTTATCTTGAGGCTTTGCCGGTTGATGGTGGAAATATATATGCTCAGGTAATATTTCAGATATTTGCCAAAAAATCAATAAGATTAGTTATTAATGAGATAGTAATAGTGCTATTTGCTTTACTAGTTAAGAGTGTCACTGATAAATTTGTAATTCTGTATTTAGAAATTACAGTCAAAATCTCTAGCATGTTATACACATTCCTATGTAATCTGTGAAAGTGCAATAATGTTGGATACATCTTAAATGATGCTCTTATAATGATACCCAGTCAGTGGCTCACAGACTTAAAGATCTGTGTGTTTATTAAGATTTTGGCTTAAAGACAGAAGACTTTAAGACATGGTTTGGTGGCTTTCGACAACCACGGCCTCTTAATAATCCTTAAGGTCAGTTTTTTTGTTCATTATAAAGACTATTTCTCCTTACCATTACTGTTTCTCTTCTATGTCTGCTCTCCTTTCACATTTAAGTTTTAAGTATGTGAACCTGAGCCTGCCATTATTTATTTCCCTGTAAAATGATTATGCACGTGAACTTTTATAAATGTACTAATATTGCTTGTCTTCACCCACCACTCAAAACTGGTTAAGATGCCAGCAATGCATTTGTGACTGTCTTTATTGACAGATGCAACCGGAAACTTTTAAGCCAAAATATAATGTGCAGTGCTATGGGACTTTTTCTTTTTCTTTTTGGTCCAGTACAGTGAGATTTCCTTTATTCACAAGAGCCACTGTATTTCCACATTTAGTGATACAACCACTTTTACAAAATTCTTTGACTATGATGTGAAAAACAGAAAAATGTTGCATCTTTGTGATTTGTTTAAAGGTAAAATAAAGGGCTCTCTGGTAGGCTATTAGGAATTGGCTTAGAAACAGTCCTTGGTCTCACAGGCTACCATCGTCTAGGATGTCTGAGCTGTTCTCAGATTTAGGAATAGCACAGTGTTGTCTTGCCTTTGGTTGCGGTCTCATTCGGCTTCATTTCTTGCAGCAGCTGGGTGTTTATTGCCACTTAAGTGGATTGCTGCCTCAGTGGAACAACAGTGATGCAAGGCGATGTAGACTAACAGTAGAGGAGGAATCGTGCCCTTAGTGTTAGCAATGTGCCTTTTATTCTGAATGCCATGTTGTAGGGCATGCATTTTTTTGGCCTCTTTAGCTCTTCAAATACTAGGCAGTAAGGATGGAACCCACCTCTGCAAAGATACATCTTTCTTAAATACCTAGTTACAGGCTTACACAGACCATAGAGGCATGAATCATCAACAGGCGCTGAACAAGATAACCATCGGTTAGCTACATAGTTAATTCCTATATTTAAGGGTTAAAGATGATCTTTGTTGTACCTTAATATCAGACTGATTTTTTAAATGATATTTTTTGTTATGCTAACACTAGACAAAATCAACTGTATTTGTAAAAATTTACCTCAAACCATTTAATTTTATAGTTTGATTAATCCCAGGGCATTTGGTATGAACCAAAGTGCATTCCTTTTATATGTGCCTGGCTCTAGTAAGGATGGCCAGGGGTTTTTACAATTTGGGTGCAAGGCACTTAAGCCACTTTTAAACTTGATGGGTGGTTTGGAGTCATGTTAAGTGACTCCACTAGAACGTTAGAAAACACTTTTCATCAGTAGCATTGGGCCATATAGGAATCTTAAAAGTGTGAATTATTTTAAAGAGAGCATTCATTTTTGTAATTTTTTTCATCAAAACTATTTCTGGCAAGCAGAAGACTTGTTAAAAAACTGATTTGGTTGGTAATGGTTTTAATATTGCCCAACATAATGCTGCAGTAGCATTTAAAAAGTATTTGTGAACTCTTTTGTTTCTTAGGGGCTTGTACATCTCTCTGCTATGGACATATATGAAATTAATGTAATTATACTCAGCTCAACCGCTGCAGTTATGTCTAGGCAGTGGCTTGGGTTCTTATCGAGCAACAACTTAGACATGTAACTGTAATATGCTGCAACTGTGTGTACTGAAAATATGTGAACATGGTTGAATGTGGACTGTGTATATATGTATGTAAACATTTCTGTGAGATGCTGCTGTCGCCACTTAACATGGAAAATGTTCTAGTGGATTTTAATCCTAGTGGCCAGTTCTATAATACTGTATGTATTGTACAGCTGATGACAGGAGTAAGACTGTTTAGTGAATATTTGTTAAATTTTATTGTTGTGGCCAGAGATAATTTCAAAATAAAAATTTAATGTCCTAAAAAAAAACCTTGGTAATACAAATTTACACAATTCTGCTCATATTCGGATTCCATTTCTTCCCACTACCAATAGTACAACATTTGAGGTAAGTCCTGCATTCCACCTCAGAAGTATTTCCCAAAGCCTCTACCCTCATGTTTCCTTAATCACACATCATACTCCCTGGGGTCCCCATGCCTTGGCACACCATCAAGTCTACTTATAAATTCTTTATTTACTACAATGCAATTAATAAGTTCCTTCCTTGTCTAAATGTATTCCTGGAATATTGATCAAGCACCTCCAGACTGCCCCTGATGCCACAACAACAAACCAGGCTGGGTGCCTCAAACAACATATGTGTATTTTCTCCCAGTCTGGCAACCAGGAATCCAGAACTAAGACACCAGCATGGTCAGTTTTTCTGGTAGGGCCTTTCTTCCTTGCTCAAAGACGACCACTGCTCACCATGACCTGCTCTATGCACCTGCACGTGACAACACGGGGCGGGGGGGGGCAGCTGGGGCTCTGCTGTCTGTTTATGTAGAGACACTAATGTCACTGAGTCAGCAGGCCAACTGTACGGCCCTGTTTAAATCTCCTTCTGTAGCAGCCCTGTCTCAGCCAGACACAGGAGGCACAGTACCTGTACTACTGGTATGTACAAGGCTGACGTGGCAGGACCTGCAGGGTTCAAGGAGAACCAGAGCTGCACGAGCTCAAGGCCAGTCTAAAGCAGTCCAGACTGAGACCTTGTCACCAAGAAACTCACAAGGTCCTCACCACACTAGGGGTTTCAATGAATGAACTGAGCTCGAGGCACACAACCATTCAACCTCTCACTATGCTTGTGTAGCCCTCAAACTCTGGACTGTCGCTCAACACCTCTCCAAAGTGCACATTCTGTTTCCCATCACTGGGCCAAGGAAGGCCTCTTTGCAACAAGCTTCTACCCATTTCTGCCTATTTATTTCAGCACTTAGCAGAGTACCACGTAACAGACCATTCAAGATCACTGCTGATGAGCAATTTAGTGTCTCTGGTATTTAAAATATAGCAAAGAGGGCAGCCAGACAGCTCAATGGACTAAAGTGCACAGCTGCCAGGGTTCAATCCCCAGCGTGCCATGCCAGCACCATCCCCAGAGAACACTGAGAGGGCGACTGAGACTGGGCGTGGTGGCAGGCACGTGTAAGCCCAGTGCTTGAGAGGCTGAAAACAGGAGGATCACTACAAGTCCAAACTACGTAGTGAGACCCTATAGCCCCTGTACCAAATACGTTAAAAAACAAAAAATACAGCAAGGACAAAAGATATTTCATTAAAGAGCAAAACAGGGTTCAAAACTCCACAGAAAGGAACAAGGACTACAATGGCCAGGCAAGACAGGCTAAGCCTGGGACAAGAAAAGAATCTCACAGATATATACAGCAACCATATGAATATACTGTTTAAATCTGGGAACAAAGAAAACTGCAGTAGAGATGCTGGAGCTCCCAGCATAGGTCAAACAGTTGATAGTCCAGCGTCTCTGGGCAAGTGAAACAATCATTATAGGAGAATGCAGGCAGATATGTGGATACACACAAACACAGCAGAAGAAAAACTCCACAAATTTTCTTCTGAATTACCCAAGGGACATTAAATCACAGCAGATTGTCATAGAAAAGCAAGTATTTTCAACAGTTTTATAATTAAGAAGCTTCCAAAAGCTGGTAACATATCTAAGGAATTTTTAAAATGTGTTTTTAGAAACTCCATATAGGTATATTTTCTAAGTTATTCCCTTGGCCTATAAACCCAGCCAGCACAGAGTGGCAGAACTCTTTCTGGCTTCTTAATTCTTGGTTGAATTAACAGTGGCAACAGGAAATAAAAGGAAACGCAGTCAAGCAGTCACACTACACTGTTGACAGCTGAAACTTCACTGTACAACTTTAAAAAAACCATCTGCATCCACAAAAGCAATGACATAATCCATACATATTTTCCTGTGTATATAAACCAAAAAAAAAAAAAACCAGCAAAAGGAACACGGTCAGAACCCACAGCTGAAGCGTGCCAGTCAATTCCAATACATCACAAAGCAACAAAAAGCTACTGCTTGCTGAGACAAAAAATACTTTCTTTTTATCTGCTGTTGGTAAAACAAGAAGTTCCTCCTAAGGCTGTAGATGAAACTGGTTTTTAAAAAAATGACCAAATATTTGGTCCAAGACAATGACATTACTTTCATATTTAAATGCAAGAGGATACAAGCAGCGAGCAGGAAATAGCTGTGAACAGTTAAATAGGAACAACCAGATAAAACACAAGGGTGAGAACTGGCCTGTAAATCAACAAGGGCCTCCATCCTTTCTCCTAGAAGGAAAGTGCAGGATGGTAAGAGCATGAGTTTCTAGAAACTCCCAGGGCAGCTGCCCTGATCTACTTGGGATTAGATAGAAAGAAAAGGGATTCTATTTCCTATATCCATTTCAGTGGTGGGCACTGTTCAGCAGATGGTGCTGAGGAGGGAAACAGGAGGAAGGCAGGGAAAGCGTATTCACACTCTGCTCTGGTGCCTGCTGGGCAGGCCTCATCTGCAGCACCCACAGCTGCCTGCAGCACCCACAGCTGCCTGCAGCCCTGATCACCTCAAGCCCCCTGCAAGGCCCTCCTGCCTTACTTAGTATCAAAGGATGAATCTGCAAAAGCCCCATCATGACTTCCCTGCACTCTTTCATGCCACAGACAGCCACTTTTTACAAGACCTGGGTGGGCTGCTCACTGGCTTGGGCATTCATTCACAGCCCTGAAGTAGTGGCTGTACCTCATATCAGTATCTTATTTTTTAGAACTCGCTTTACTATAAGCTCCTGTCTTAGTAATCTTTAAACATTACTGCATGATTTCTGTTCTAAATTTGACATAGGGTAACTAAAAGGACAATTAGGTGACTGGGAATAACGACAGATACTGCTAGGTGGCCAGTCAAAACATGCAAAACCAGCTGGATTTTACCTATCTTGCTCTATCACAGAAACACTCCCCACACAGTTCTTTTACCTTAAATATGGTGATGGCAGGGGTTGGGCTTCTTGGCAAAGTTTAAGTACCATCACCAGCCTTTCCAAGTTAAGAAAGCCAGAGGAAAGCTATTCTCATTCTGATCTCAGAGATTTGTTAACAGGCCCTGTGTACCTAGAAAAGCAGCAGCTGCCTGTCCTTCAAGCTCCCCCCTGGAAACCAGCCTGGGGTCACAGGTTATGCAGGGGACACCCTGGCAGGCAGCAGAGCTACTGAAAACCAGCTGGAATGCAGCCTGTTAACCAAAGAACATCTTTCTGGTGCCCTTGTTAATAGACATGGAAAAAGACAAAACCATTAACAAGCTCCTTAAATTTCACGTAAGCATGAAAAGCAAGCAAAATATAAAAAGGAACAAAGGGAAAGGACAACAGCAAAGCTGCATTCTTGACACAAATGCCACAGATGAATAATAGGAAAAGCTACTTCTTTGGCATTTCAAGTTGAAAGAGGAAAGGACCTCCAAAAATCCATCGATCAAACAACCAATCAATCATTGGAACAAAGCAATCCAATCCCAGTGATGTAGGAACACTGATGGAAACCCAATACATAGGTACGCAACATATGTTCAATAAAGCTATTTACAGAGAAACAACGTGGAATAAAGCCACAACAATAAATCACACTGAACGCCACCACACACACTACTGCAGCACTAGAGTGTACAAGAGAATGTGTAACCACCAGAAAGACAGCCTTACATCTTGCAGGGGGTGTGTTTTATTTGAAAGGATCCTAGGTAGGAAAGTTTTACATTTCTGAGGAACAAAAGATGCTTGTTTTCGGGACAGGGTCTCCCTGTGTAGCTCAGGCAGGCCTGGAACTGACTGTGTAGCTCAGGCTGGCCTCAAACTTGTGGCCATCCCCTTGCTTCAGCCCCGCATGCTAGGAGTACAGGAAGGCACTGCCATGCCTGGCTTCAAAAAACTTCTGAAGATGGAAATTTTTAGTAATTTGTGCTATCCAATGACATCACTGCATTCTCCTTCACTAACACAGCTGGTGAGCCTGAGGATGAAAAGCATCTGTATGTACCTACAGTACACTCAGGATCAGTCCTTCCTTCCTGCTGAGAACAATGAGCTCCTACAACTTCTTCAGATGTAACACTTTCTCCCAAACTGGAAAGACTGAATCAAATTTATAAAAATCACCTTCCATATGTCTGCTAGAAAAATAACTTAAATAGCAGCTGATTTTGTCCTTGCCTTTCTTGAATATACCGCCTCAGAGTTTTAGGCCAAGTATGTATTTCTCCTGAGTTACTAATCTGAAATCATCTTCAGCACAAATTTTCCAATGCCCCCAGTCAGTTTCTAGATCAATGTCCTGGGAAGGGAGCACCCACCATGGCTTCAGCCCTGCTGTATCACAAACCAACACGTTCCACGCAGTTCCTCCCCTCTGAAACAAGCTGCTGTTCTCACTGGCCTCTCCCTCGATGTCCCTAATAACTTCTAGGCGATTATAATGGACTTCAAGCTTTTACTTGTAGTTCTCCTCACATAACAGTATCCTACACACATACCACTCGTCTTCCTAAGGAATCAAGTGATCACAACATACTTGCCTATGTTAGTTTTCTCTGTCTTAACAAATTACTACAAACTTAATGACTTAAACACAGTTTATTGTCTTACCATTCTAGAGATCAGATGTCTGACACAGGGCTCACATGGGCTAAGATCAGCGCTGGCTGGAAAGTTCCTTTCCAGAAGCTCAAGCAAAGACTCTGCTCACTCACACTGCAGCCCTGGCCTCCACCTGGCTCCATCTTCAAAGGCAGGAGCAGAGAGAATGAGGCCTCAGCACTGCTACTTCTCTGGTCCTACCAACCCTGCCATGCCTGTCCACTGTAAGGACCTTCGTGATTACAACGTGCTCATCAGGATAAAGCAAAATAATCTTCCTATCTCAAAGTAAGCTGATTAACAACTGATTTCATCTAGGACCCCAGTTCCCCTTTGCCATATAAAGCCGTATTTTATAAGCTCAGGGATTGGAACACAGGCTCTTAGGCTGGGAGGCATCATTACCAGTCCTATCACCCAAACTTTATTTGCTACTACTCTTCTGTGGACCACTGCTCCATAGGGATTCAAACAGTATTTGTCTTAAGTGTGTATACTTGCACACTTAAGAGGGAGGCCAAATGTCCCTCCCTCTTCCAGTTCTCATCAGGATACAGGCAAAAATTAAAACTATTGCAAAGAGCATCAGCAGAAAAGATAAACTCTTATTCTTCCTTGATGAAAACTGCAATGTATTTTTTCTCATACATAATGCATGGCAATATTCCCAAGATAGCATAAAGTCTTCTAACTAAATAGCTAAAAACTTATACAAGAACTTGACAAAAATCTGAAACAATTTTATCCACACACCAACTTGAAGCACTGCAACAATTAAAACCATTTACCATTTTGGCATGGTGTTCATTACAATATACAATCTTTTCTGTTTGGTTTATGTAAGAAAAAAAGCATGTCCTTCAGTCATTTCATGGGAGGGAAAAAGAAAAAAACTACATTTCTAATACAGTATTACAAGAAATTGTGCCTAAATGTAAATCTAAACTTACTGCTTAAAGTATACTCCTGCGGCTGCTTTTTTTTTTTTTTTTTTTTGGTACCGGAAATTGAACTTGGACCTTGTGCTTGCCAGGCAGGCACTGTACTGCTGAGCTACATCCCAGGCACTCCCACTTGATTCTTGAGCTTTTAGGATAGTGAAAAACTACACACATTCATTGTAAGCACTGATAAAAATTCATTTAAAAAAAAAATCATTTGGGCATAAGATCCCACATGGAAGCACTCGCCAACATCTTTTTTTTTTTGCAGAGCAGGGGATTGAACTCAGACCTTGGGCTTGCCAGGGAAGCACTTATTCTACTAAGCCATCTCCCTCAAATCCACTCACCAACCTCTAAACAGTAGATTCTAAACTGTCAAAACTTCAATGGAGTAAGATCCAGGGTAGCCTAAATGGAGCACACCACCTCCTGCATGGATGTCCTTTTCATTTGTTGTATTACTAAACTAATGGGAAGATAAGTAGCTAACAAAACCGTTAACAGATCTAGGAGTAGGGCCTGTTTTAGCAATTCTCCGCATCAATAAAAGGCGCTAAGAAAACATTCCGGTAAGGTGGGACATAGGGAAGACTGCTGCAAGTGTGAGGTGTGTCATGGTTATCCTCAGTTCAAGGCCGGCCTCAACCACAAAGAGAAACCCTGTCTCAAAATATTAAAAACAAAACAAGAATATTAAAAGAAAACAAACACTAACTACAGAATTATAAGAACAAGTCCTAGAATCATAAACAAGTTAGTGAGCCTTTACATTATCTGACAACTTCACTACCAACCTGTTTTCAAAATCAAATGAATGTCCACAAATTTAAAAATCTAGCACTACTGAAAATAAAAGGAATTAATGTCACAGATAACTGAAAAATACTTCTTCAAATTCCAAAGATCAAAACCTATGTATGAAGGTCTGTATGTAAGACCTTAGGCCACAATCCTACAGAACACCCAGCAGAATTCGTCCAGTTCTTCATTCAGTCACCGGGAGGAACATTAGTGCGAACAGTGTATCAGTCACACTGCAAAGATGAGGATACTAAAAGTTTAGCCCTGCCTTATGGTCTCATTTCCCACCTGTGTGACCTAGGGTGACTCCCATCCCCGCTTTACTTCAGACACTAGTATGTCAGGACCAATATGACCCACAGCCTGCCCCTGCAACCGTCTGCTTCCTCATGCTAGGCTTTTTTTACCCACTTACTGTCTGCAATACAGTAAGTGATGCAGACAGTATTGGATATGCTCCACAGGGATAAGCAAGGTGCTTGGCTCAAGCTTGGCCTCTACTTCAATGGGTGCTACTACTGAGTTAGTTCCCTCATTGTCTGCCAAGAAACAAATAATCGATGAAAAGTAGCACATGACACACAAAAAAATGCTACTACGAGCTTTACTTTTGCTCTCTGGTGGGTTCAACTCCTGGAGATTGAGCCCCAGCCTTGGCACTGAACTTAACCCCTAATCCTGCCCCACTTTTCTTGAAACAGGGTCTTGCTATATTGCCAGGTATGGCTCAAATTTGGAATCCTGCCCCGCTCTCCCAGGGGCTGGGATTACAGAGTGTACCACCACACCCAGCTTTTAGCCTTATTACTATTATTAATACAGCACTTACTGCAAAGAAAACTTTGAGGTGTTTTCAGTACATTACCTCACTTGAAGGGGACACAGGAAAGGAATTAAATAAGACTTTACAACTGTAAGAAAGCAAAACTGGGATTCAGTTTTAGGCTTTATCTCACACCAAAATTTGTCTTTTAAGCACTACAGGTCACAAAGCCCAAAACCGTCAGCCTTTTACAGAAAAGAAAGTAGATTCAGAAAAATGGAGTCATTAAGAATCTCAGCTCAAAGATCTATAAAATGGAACTGCAAACACTCGCTGCCTCTTTGGCAAGATGGAAAGGCTCATGAAAACATAAAACTGTGACAGCACCAAAGATATCAGGGTCTCAATTCTAGAAAACACATTCATAAAAACACTGCATCTTCCTGATTCCATTTTTTTTTCTGACAGCACCTCCTTCATCCCAGAGGTCCCCATGTGCAGCAGTGTAGGTATGTGTACTGACACACACAGGCCTATATGAGTGGCATCCAGCAAGCACTGCCTGGAGACATTAGATTACTACTGATAACATGGTTACTTAGCAAAACACTCAATCTTACATTTCATCATGATCAATGAGATAATTCAGCTATTAGTTTGAGGTCATTTCCCTCCCTTTCCTTTAAAGCGAAATCAATTTCATGAAAAATTGTAACATATTTATATACATCATTGTAGAAACCCTTAAGTGTTTCTAATTTCTTTGGCTCATAAAAGAAAAAGAGATTATTACAGATGCAAGAAAAGGTCAATCCAATTAAAATGGTTTAAGTATCAAAAGTAATTCTTTCAGGGTGAGACACATAATACACATTAAATCAATGAAGAACACTGCAGCCCTGTTCTTTCAGTTATTTTTTTTTGGGGGGGGGTTCTTTCTAGGATAAGCTGGCCTTGAACTCACCATCCTGCTTTAAGAATGAAGACTGACCAGGATTTTAAAATCTAATCAGGAAACAATAAGAGCTGATAGTACAGTAACTCACAGGAATTACAAGGATACAGTAACCATCCTTTAAATGTTGCAAATCAGGCTTTTGTCTGCTTTTCTTTTTTTTTTTTAATATGTAGCATTTTTTAAATACTACCTTCTACTAAACTTCAGGCCCCAGCATGGTAAGCATCACTACAATGACAAAACTACAAAGATCTGATGGCACACACCAGCCAAAAGCTCTGTACTGTACATCGACAGGCAGCAACACAGGTACTGGCCCATACAGTGACATCACTATGTCTGCCAAGAATGTCCTGAGAGGTTAGCCCAGGCCTCAGCAACCTCAACTAATAACACACCATTTCCTGGCACACACAGTTCCACTCAGAGAAAACTCAAACACTGAACCCAAGGACCATTAAGCTACATTCCCAGCTTTTTAAAATTTTGAAATGGGGTTTCTTTTACTTCACTGCCTAAGCTGGCCTCCAACTTGCAGTCCTTCCACCTAAGCCTCCCAAAAGGCTGCAATTAAATGTGTGCAGCACCATACCTGGCATCTTCTATACTTCTATGGTGAAACTTAATTAGCACATTTGGGAGAACTTAAAAGTTGGGCTATTCAAGTTGCTGATTTCACTAACACAGATGTATCTCAAGATGAAAGGGCAATGAGCCCTAGACAGTGACCTTTCTGACAATGTCTCTTCCTTCATCTGTATTTTCTGGTCTTCTTCAATGAATTTCTACTGCTGTTTTATAGGGGAAAAGCAAAGCCAAATAAGTGACCTTTTATTTACTATGCTCACAGTAATGAGCAAGTGATCAAGCGAGAATCATGAGAGACCAGAAATGGGTCAGCACAAATGAGTGCCTGCCTGTTAAAAAAAAATTTGAAAAGCCATATGAACCAAACCTAGGTGGCAGGCACATACCACTCTAAAAAAATAAAAAAGACATAACCACCAAACATGTAAAAGCTTTTTTTTTTGGCCAGCCAGATAGTTCAACAAACCAAAGCACCTGCTTAGGCAGAGTACAAGGACTGGGGTTCAATCCCCAATACCAGCCGGGCGTGATGGCGCAGGCCTGTAATCCCAGCACTTGGGAGGCTGAGGCAGGAGGACTGTTGTGAGTTCGAGACCAGCCTGAGCTACAAAGTGAGCTTAAGGCCAGCCTGAACTGCATAGTGAGACCCTGTCTCAAAAAGACAAAAAAAAAAAAAATCCCCAATACCACATGAAAAGCCCAGCACCATAAGCCGTGCTGGCCCCACCCCAGGACACACTAAGATGGTCAATGAGCCTAGGTGTGGGCGCCTGTAATCCCAGCACTTGGGAGGCTGAAAACAGGAGGATCACTGAGTCCAATTTACACTGAGACCTGTAGGCCCTGTACTAAATACATAAAAAGGGGCTCATTTTTCATGCCACTTAGTAAATAATCTCCTACAACTAATTAGATAAGTACATAACTTGGGAAATCTTAAACGGCTGGCTAAAAGTAAGCTGACAGGCTAGTTCAGAAGCTGTCCTATTATAATTTACACAATAATGCTACATATTTGTAAAACCTTTGGGCTAACAAAATCAGACAGCAGTCACCATTTACTTTTGTCATATCATCACTTTTTGCCCTTATTTATTCAACAGAATTCTGACTTTCATCACTCTTACCACTTCTTATTCCAGAAGATTCTGACCGGCACGCTAAGAGGTATAAAAGCCTGAAAGGGCCCACCCTGAGCTGTCAGAGCCAGCATTCCTGCAAGCCGCCAGGAGCAGGCCAGGCTGGGAAAGGTCTCCTGAATCAGCCCACTTGATGTGCTGCAGCAGTTTAAACCTCTCCGACCAATACACAACAGCAGAACAAAAATAATTGATGACCACATAGAATAAATTGTCCTGCAGACCTTGACATTTTCTCCCGGAGAACACACAAAGAAATTAGCTCATCTTCTCAACAGGTTTCTCATGTTAAATTTACTGAAATCATCTGAATTAGTCATCTGTTTGTTACCCTAACAAAATACCTGACATAGATTAATTCCACAGAAATGAGGTATAGTGGGTTCAGTATGGGAGAGACAACCACATGGCACTGGTGCCAGCTCATGCTAGTGCGGGCCCTGCTGGCTGCATCACCTCTCGGCAACTATATCCACAAACAGGAAGTCAGAGTGGACTGGACCAGGTTCTGGCCTTTATACCCATGCTGCTGGGGGACGACCCCTGTGAAAAACCATCCCTTCTAAGAACCATTAAGATGTTACTTTACAACCACCTTGCTGCCTGTCGAGAGTCAAGGACCTCCCACTGAATCCTGTCTTTTAGCAGTCCCATCCCTTAGGGCCAGCCAGATCACACAGCTAACTAAAGCGCTTGGGAGGCTGAAAACTGGAGGATCACTCCGAGTCCAATCTGCGTAGTGAGACCCTGTAGACCCTGTACTAAATAATTTTTTTAAAAAAAGATAAAAATATCAAAGGCAAATACAGGGCCAGGAACATAGCTCAACAGCTAAGTGCCTGCATGGCAAGCACAGTCTTGAGTTCAATTCCTGGAACTGAAAAAAGAAATAGAGGCAAATACAATTTTTTTTTTTTTTTTTTGAAGAGAAAGTCTCACTGTGTAGTTCAAATTGGCCTTGGGTTCACTATGTAGCCCAGACTAGCCTATAACTCATGGCATTCTTCCTGCCTCAGCCTCAAGGTTAAGGCATTATGGTACCACGACCAGCAAATACAAATGTTCTAAACAAAGTATACAAAAAAGAGTCAATATGAAACAAACAGACACTCATGTGTATCTCCTGCAAACAAGCACTGACTTGCTAACTGGCCCCTGCCCATAGGACTCTTGGGTATTGCACAAACTAAGTGCTGCCCACTGAGGCATGAGGCAAGCTGTAAGTGGTAAAAGCACGTAATACAGTACACCCCATCTTTGCTGAGGTAGAAAGAAAAAGAAACTATAGGAAAACTAATTGGAATTTTTGGTGTATCAAAAATTGTGAAAAGAAAAGTTGGTTTTCTATCATTCCAGAGATGAATGGCTAGCTGTGACAGGCAAAGTGGGAAGCTGAGGAGAGACACTTCAGCTTACATGCCCTCTGCAGCACTTGAGGCTGGTGCTTACTGTGCTCTTCAGCACGCGCTGCAGTCCACAGCCACACACACCACAGGGACTGGCACATGCAGGCCACACATCTAAACCCTTCTTCCGTTCTCTTCCTTCCCCTCCTCCCCTCCTGTCAGTCCTCTTCAGATCCTCTTTCATATTATTTACCTTTAATTTGTTCTTTATGTACACTCGGGGTTTCTCATGGAAGAGAAACATGGATGCTTGTGCGTCTGGTGTATTTCACTTAGCACCTTGGTCTCCAGGTGCATACAGATTCCTACACGTGACTCCAGAGCACCCTCTTTATAGCACAGTAGTACTCCCCTAGGTACAAACACATTACTCCTTCTATTTATCTATTGAAGGACACATAGGCTGCTTCCAAGATTCAGCTTCTGGGCTGTGCACTCTTGAAATGTGGACTATACTATTTTTAAAAATCAATGAATCAACTTAACCTTGTATAAAACTTAGTACCTTTGATTATGCTACATAAAGTTGAAGGTAGAGTGACAAATTGTCTTAAGAACCAGCCCCCCTCTATGATTATACACTTTAAAATTCAAAAAATGGGGCCGGGGAGATAGTTCAGTAGAATAAGTGCCTGACTAGCAAGTGCAGGGTCCTGAGTTCAATCTCTGGTACAGAAAAAAAAAAGATGAGACAACTAAAATTCCAAAAAGCTAGAAAAAAAAAGGCAAACACCTGCTGTGCCAGATATTTAGGAGGCTGAGGCAGAGGCTAGCCTCAGCCCAAGGGTTTGGGGCTTCCTGGTCAACATAGTCAAAGAAGTAAATGACCAAGAAGAAAAGCTTCTCAATCCTTTATCACCAACCTATCCTATGCTCACATTTCTTAATAACGTTGTACTTTTAATAAAATGAAAGTTACTCATTCAGGACCTAAACTCAAGAGTAGGATGAAGATACGATGCAAAAGCAGATGAAAGAGAAACACAAAGACATAACTTCTGCACAACCATAACTATGCAAGCCTGGAATTTCATGTGGGTTCCTCTCATTTACCAGCAACCCCTTGGGTCCATGAAGACTCAACTTTCTCACCTGTCAAGTGGGGATACTACCATTTACCAATGCAAATGGCCAGGACCAAGTGAGAATGATGCATTCAGACAGAATGGAGATTCCGAAGACCAACTAAGCTCAAGGTCTGGAAGTGCACCCACTTTCTTACATACAAACTAAAATGCAATCAAGATGACATCACCACCCCAATTTTTTTTTTCCTGAGAAAAGGAATAAATACTCAAAGGTCACCTTCAGACTGTGAACCTGGATGACCCAGAACATTTTAAAATCATAATACAAACAAGGAACCAGGAAAAGAATTACATGTACAAAGCTACTGATTCAATACCAAGGAGAACAAAAGGTAAGTCTGGTGAAGATAAAAAGATAGTGAGGCCAGTAAGTAAGGCAAAACTGGGAGCCCGAGAGCAAATAGGCTCCAAGAGGAGGGGAGAATTGAGACCTTGGGTCTGGATGGACTCACCAAAAGAAAAACACAACCATAAAAATGAGAGCGAAAGTGAACCTAAGATAATAGCTGCAAGTAAGGAAACTGGAAGGGCCCTGGAGAGATGCCCCAGGAGGACTACCTGGGAGTCCAGGTTGGGGAGGGCAGAGAGAAGGCAGCACTGGACATCCTACAGCTCTGCAAGTGCTGACCCACCTCAGACTGCACACTGAGCTGACTTGTAACAACATGATTAAGACAGAAGATTTCCAAGAGCTCTGAAAAAGTGTTACTTCTTCCAACTCAACCCCAGCAGGACACTAAACATGGTAAACAGGATTAGGTATTTTCTTAGTACCTAAAAGCTCAATGAGCTGCTCACTTTTCAGTTCTCTTCCTCAGCATCCACCTTCATATGCGACTCTACTCACCTGTGCCTCTGGGGAGACACCTGCCTCCATCCACCTTGAAGCTGGCTCTCAGGTTCTCCACCTATTCCACCTGTGTTAACTATTTCTCACTCCACGGTGCTCTGGGAAGAGGTGCTTCACAAAATTCCCAGCAGCTGTTATCCATATGAATTAGTTCAACATGCAAGGAGGAATATAGTGCTCTCTGACCCTAGCCAAGCAGCAAACTTTATTCTTTTCCTTGACCAAAACAAAGAATCCAACAAAAAAAGATTTTAAACTCTGGGAGTTTACCCCTGGAACTTTTGTTTTTGTGTCATTCAAAGAACCAAAGAGCTTATTTATTTTTGGCTATTCACACATTTATGTCCCCAAAAAGATTTACAAGTTAAATTGGAAAAAAAAAAAAAAAAAAACCACAAAACTTTCAATTTCTTCCCACTAAGTGCAACAAGATCACACAATAATTTTCAAGAATACACACACATAAACTCACAGCCTTAGTTTCCCAGTCTGTGAAAGTTGGAACCTAACATACATTTCATTTTGAAGAGGGGTGGTGAGATAGGGTCTCCCTATGCAGCTCAGGTGGACCTTGAGCTCACTTTACAGCCCAGGCTGGCCTGCTCCTGCCTCAGCTTCCTGAGTGCTTGGGACTGTAGGCCTGTGCCACCACACCTCACAGAGACCTGTCTGGGAAAGAAACACTTTCATGTCACAAAACTGTAAAGCCCACTCACATTCAACATAAGCTGTCCAGGGACAATCAGCGGGGCTCACCACTGCAATAGAACTGCAATTATCCTTTATTGCAAATAAACCACATGTTCATTTCTTCACAAATATATATTACAACTGTACTTTATTAATTTCAGTATTTGTAGTATTTCTTTAAACTACTGAGTTGCCACTACACAAAAATTAAAATGGATTAACATACCATATTTAAAAAACTATTAAACTATTAATAAAAACTGTTAAAATACCAAAAAAGTTAAATAAGCAAATGTCAACTTCTTTTAAAAAAAAATTAAGGTTCTCTTTGCATTCTTCTTACCAGTTTTCAAAAGTTCAAGGAGGTTCATAAATTTTAAGAAACGTGAGCACCATACACCATTTGTGAGGAATAAGCAGCACATTTGGATACAAAATATCCCAAAGTAGCACAGCAAGGAGAAGCGCCCAATAGACCCCCTTCTTGGTTAAGGGCATGAGATCCAGAAGGTTAATATTTTAACAATGTACTGCCAGAAACGTCATCTACAAAGACACCCGAGTCAGGTGCGGGGACACCTGCAATCACAGCTATTCAGGAGGCACAACCAGGAGAATCACAAGTTCAAAGCCTGCAAGGGCAATTTAGGGAGACCCTCGGAAAAACAGCACGGGGAGTAGAACAGTCCAGAGTGCTTGTCTAGTATGAACAAGAACCACAACAGCTAGACAGATAACCTTAGATTTTCTGAGGACTGATCTGTTAGAACACTTTCAATGCATATGATTATACTTGTCTCTTTTTGTAAGATTTGTTTTCAAAGAAAGAAAACTGGGATCAACTTAGGTTTTCATTAACAGGAGGCAGCAAAAGCTGAACAGTAAACAGGTTCTTAAACTAAGCACCACCTGGGTCTAAACAGACATGGTTACTAAAAGAGCAAGGGGATCTTGGGCAGTTCAATCTTTCGGAACAGGTTTAAGGCTTAGAATGAGGAGAATGCTACTCGGATACCGTTCTGAACATAACTCAAATGTCACAATGTTTTTGATTCCTTTGAAGTACAGCTCCCAAATACAACAAAATTTATCCTAGCAGTTCGGGCTCTATGCGCTTAGAACCAGTCTGCTGTTTGTGAAGAAGGCACTCAAGATCTGCTTTCCCTGGAAGCGAGCACAAGAGGAACACAGCCCAGCAGCACATTTTTAGTAAACACACATACAAGTTACCAATTGATCAACAAGGCCTTTAGCTCTTTCGTGCCCCAAAATACAAAATACAATAGGGATTTGCTAGCTTTGTCTTCCCGGTTTAACTCTCTAGGCTTCACCTATCAAAATATTTAATCCCTAGAGCCCCTGCAAATACAACTTTCTGAGCCACTTGTGTTATACCCTATCTCTTCACGAACTAGCTGCTTCATGTTTAAAAGCTAAACGTTTTAATCAGACCATATGGTATTTAAATTTACTTTGCAAAACGCACTTAAAAAAGAAAAAAACAACCAAACAGTTACACTGTTTCAGTAACCTGCTATATGAAGTCTGCTAACCTCACGTAAACTACCATTAAACTCTGTATAAACATATTACTCAACCTGTTTCGCAGGAGAGTATCACATTTGGCCTGGGACATTCTAAAGGTTTCACAATGTGTTACAAAATAGTGGCCTAATACCCCTTTTCAAAAGTGATTGATTACGGAATAATTGTCTGAAACAATTTTAGCAAAAAACAAATAGCTACGCACCCTTTAAAAAATAAAGTGTAATAAAATGGAGGGCTATCCGTGATGTACCGTGGTCGCTAAGGCGATACACTACAAATGGTCTTTCCAGTTTTGCTTTAGAAACCTATACAACGCACAGGGGAAAAAAAAAAAAAAAAACACTGAACGGCTACTTCACACACTGCAAGTCTGGAGATCCGGGTAGCAAAAAGAAAATACTGGCGGCCGAGAGGCAGCGGCGAAAGGAAGGGAGGCTGTCTTCATTGTTTGGCAGCTTCATTTTTTTCTTAAGGAGCACGCAATACTTTCATAATTTAAAAAAATATATATTAAAGGCGTACTTCCTCTTCCTTACCTAAATTCTTACTGTGTGAGTAAAAACACAGCTCAGCCTATTCATTTTTTAAAAGACATTTGAAAACAAAGTAATGGGGGCAAATGTTGCATCTGCAAGGGCTCCCGCCGTTCACTGGCTCCGCCGCGCTCCCGGCTCCCGGCAGCGCGAGCGCCCGGGCGACGCCGACCCCAGCGCAGCAGAGCGCGAGCCCGGCCCGCTGCGTCTCTTCCCGCCCCGGCTCCCCGCCGGCACGCGGTGCCTTCTCTCCCTCCGCCACCAAAGCCCGATCGCGGACCCGGCGGGCGCTCGCACGGGAGCCCGGCACCCGGGCCCGACGCCGGAGCTGCAGCCCCGCGGGGACACGGCCCCGCCCCCAGCCTCCGCGCCCGGGATCCGGGCCCGCAAGTCCCCGGCCCCCGGCCCGGCCCGGCCCGGCCCGGCCCGAGCGCGCCGCCCGCCCCGTCGCGCCCACCGCTCGACCGAGCCCGCGGGTGGCGTTACCTGTGGCGCGGCGCAGCAGCCGGGCGCTAGGACTCCCACAACTCGCGGAGGCAGCGCCCCCACCGTAACACCGCCGCAGCCGCCCGCCGGGGGAGGGGCCGGGCGCGGACCCGACAGGAGGCGGGGGCGGCGCGACCGTCCCAGCCTCGCGAGCCCCGACAGCTGGGCATGCGCAAAGGGCCCACCCGCCGCCAGGCGAGGACTCCGAAGTCAACAAGGCTGGGGACGCCCCCCGATTGGCCCCGCCCCCTACTGGGCTGCTCCGCCCCTTAACCCAAACAACGCGAGGTCTTGACTGCGCCGGGTCCACGGTGAGGAAGGAGATCCCGCGAGAGTTAGAGCTCTGCGTCTCCGCCCCCTTTCCCGAGTGCGAGCGCGCCGGTGGAGGTTCTGGCTGCGTTGTGCAGGGTGTAGAGGCTGGGTTCCTTGCTTGCGGGTTTCGCGGTGTTCCTCGGCACGTTTCCGTTGCGTAGGAAGTGGACTGGAGGCGATGCCCCGCAGGGCACGTCCGCGAGGCCTTCGTTGACCTCGCTCTTGAGTTCAGCGCAAGGGCCCGGGGCTCGCCTCTACGCTGGCCGCTTCATAGTGACCTTGCAGGGTCCAGAAGTGTCCCCGGTCCCGCGCGCCCCCGCCGCATGACGTGGACCTCGCCTCGGCCCCCAGGTGCGCCCGTGGGTCCCTGCGTGCCCTCCCTGCCTCGGAGGGACGCGGGCTCCTCGTCGCGCTTAGCTCCGATAGCGGGTTAACTGAGAAAGGCGTGCGAGAGGCGGAAGGCGAAGCAGAGGACCGAGCTCAGCGGTCGCGGGGCTAAGCTCTGTCCCCAGGGATCCTAAGCCGTGAACGTCCGGATCCGTGCTTAATTCCGACCAAGCTGCACATCCTTTCAGCGGGTTTAGTAAGCATAACAGCCATCGGGTCACTACCACATGCTGTGACTTGTCTCGCTCTTTGCTCTCCTGTGCAGCCCCAGTGTTTCAGTTGACGTCTCCGAACTACTGCTAGGATGGAGGGTGCTAAGCTTGTGTTGCTTTACCATACTCGGTTTTGAGTTTTGGCTGCTTTGGCAATGACTGGAGACAACACCAGCTTCCCTAAGGTAGAAAATTAAAACACCCTTGATGCTTCTCGCCATAGCTGATCAAGTACAGAAGTAGTTAGAAAAACATGCTAGCAAGATTGAAGCTTCAAATCATGAAATGAAAACTTGAAAGCAACACAATGGCTGCTGAATTGAAAGCCTGTCCAGTTCAATAGCTTCACCTCATTTGGGTTTCAGGCTTGGATGCATACTCAGTTGATTTTCCCTTTGAAGTGTGCAGAATCACTGTACATCTGCCTCAGACTGTGGATCCCACCTTTATGGATCCCGTCTTTGACTGTCTTGCCTGGGTGCAGGGTGCTCCTGCGATGGAGTCACGTAACGATCTCTCAGGATCAGTTTTCTGCCGCACTACTTAGAAATTTTAGTGCATGAATAATATCTCGCCATAAACAAATGGTCATCTGAATTAGGAAAAGCTCGTTAAACTGTTTTGGCTTTTGCCTGTTTTTTCTGTCACTTTTGTAATAAAAGTTTTCTCTTACTGTAGGAATTTTTCAAAACTGGACCTTTTTTCTCTTTTACTGAATTAAAACTGAACGCAGTTTGTTTTTAAAATAAGGCTCAGATTTCATAATTTGCATATACAACCAAGTGCTGCTCTTGAGTAGTTGAACTGCATACAAGTAAGCAAGCCAGTAGCTCTATGCTATGGCGTGTGCTTTATGGCACCAGCCACCTCCATCTTCAGGCCGTACCTTATTTGTCTCCATTTAGCAGATTTTACATGCAATTCATGTCCTGTGAGTACTTGTGTCTTCCACGAATTTGTAGCCCATGAAGAGTAGGTACGTGCCTCATATGATCACTCTGCCTCCATGTCCTGGTCGTGTCTGCTACATTTGCTATTCTGCATATAACGGATGAGTGAATTACTCCATCATCTAGAATTTGAACCTTAGAGATGGATTTAGATCTTAAATAGCCCTCAATTTATCCCTACTGCAGTCTTACTGATGCATGTGCAGCAAATCTGTCGCTAGTAACAGTAATAACACTGTAATAACCTAATTCTTCATACCAAGTAGATTCCATTTTATTAAGCAGAAAATACCCAGAGTTCAGCATAGCTGTTTAGCACTGTGCTCAGCACGCTGTGTGGGCAGAACCCGAAATGTTACTTACTTGCATGAGCCATTCAGCAGATGTTTATTACCCTGAACTGTATTCAAAGTGTTCTTTGTTCTAGGACATCACCATTCCATGGGTGTGACATATAGCATTGTTGCAGCTTTTCTTCAGCCCCAGAATTAATTGTAGGTGTCTGAGTATTGCCTGGGTTACCTTAAAACACTTAGCTCTTCCCTAAGAGTTGTCCTTGGTTATGATTTGTAGAACCAAGTCTAGACTAGGAAGCCAGAATTTCCTCATCTCCCTCGCATGATCTGCAATGTCTTGGGAAAACCCAGAACTAAAACCTACTAATTTGGAACTGATTTCTTCTGCAATTTTCTCTCCTATCTCAGTGAAGTCCTTCATCCCATCCCCCCGAAACACACACACTCCAAAAAACAGATGGACTGGGGGTTGGGGAGATGGCTCAGTGGAATAAGTGCTTCCCTGGCAAGCGCAAGGGCCTGAGTTCAATCCCTGGTTCCGCAAAAAAAAAAAAAAAAAAAAAAAAAAAAAAATACAGTTGGACATACTTTGCGAAACAGCATTGCCCTCACTGGATTCTCTATGAAAAAGCAAGAGCAACGCATCAGCATTTCTTTGTTGATTTTAAGAAGTAGATTTGGTTTGTTAAGATTATAACTGTCTTGCTCAGGTTTAGGTCTGATGCAACCAAACACCACAAATTGGGTGGTGTATAAACAACATAAATTTATTTCTCATGGTTCTTAAGGTTGGGAAGTCCAAGAGCAAAGCTGAAGGCTAATTTCCTGGTTCAGAGATGATAGCTTCTTGCTCTGTGCTCACAGCTGAAAAAGGGTGAGAGGTCACCTGTAAGAAGCCCTCAGTGCACCCATCTTTCACATCAGTGATTAGGCTTCAATATTGAAGTTTTCAGAAACAAAGACATTCAGACTGCAGCAGTCATGTTTTCTGCAGTACAACTACAATTTGATAAGGAGAAAGCTTGAGATACTTGATTCCAGAAAACTGATGAGCCTTATATCTATATAGTTTATAAATTTGTAAAATTAAAAGTGACTTTGGAGTTAAGACAAAAGAGATCTTCTAATATGCGATTAGAATTATTATATTATTATTTTTACCTAGGATCAAACTCAGGACCTTGGGGGCTGGCAAGATAGCTCAGCGGTCTAGAGCGCCTCAGGGACCGCGGTTCGAGCCCCAGCACCACATGCCATGCCAGCCCCCCCCCTAGGGCGGGCTGAGCTCACCCCCCACCCCCGCAAACAAAGAATCCGTGATGTGTAGCGAGACACTGTAATAAATAAAGGAATTAAAAAAAAAAAAAAAAACTCAGAACCTTGTGCTTGCCAGGCAGGTGCTTACACTACTGAACTATCTCTTCAGCCCAGTATTTCTGTTTGTTTGTTTGTGTAACACTTTCCTTTGTATTGTGTTCTATGTTTGTCACTTATGTGTTTACTTCACATATTGAGGAACTTTTCAGTCAAAACTTTGGTTCGCAAGCTCAGACAGCATTATCAGAGCTATCCCTTTGAGAAAAATGAAAAAGACAGCTAAGTCCTCCACCGTGAAGTAGAGTTTGGGACCAGCGACCGGAAGAAAACAGTATAAATTCTTGTTATGCCATCTCATTTTAACAAGCTCTCTGATTCTGATGCATGCTAAAGGTAGAGCACAATGCTTACCAGCTATATTCTTTATTTTCATAGAAGGTAAGTTGCAGATATAAAAGTGAGAAAATAGATTTCCTTTTTTCAAAATTCCTTATTGCAAATATCATTAATGTCTAATCATTCCTAGCTAAGGAAACTTCACTCCCTGTTCCAAGATGCAGTTTGTGTTGGTGGATATGTCCAGAGATAACTGCACACATGCTCTTCTTCATATTGGAAAATTGCTCTAGATTGTGTGTGTGGTTGCTGTTGTTGGCCTTAATGTTGACTGGCTATTCTTCATTTTGTTTTCCCCTTGAAACTGTTCAGTCAGAGAATTGAGTTGATAATAGACTCTATTAATTTACTAAGATTTTATAGCCATTCTATATTATCTGAGACTATAATACATTATAAAACTGTAATGAACTTTATTGTTTGTTGCAGTGAGTCTTAACAAATAACCTGGACCTACAAAGATTCTTAAAATGCACACAGCATAAGTCTGCACAACCCCCTGTAGCCAAGCATATGTATCACTACCAAAAGTGTTCACCACAAAATACCAAAAACATCCAAGTTTAATTTTTAAAACTTTGTTTTTCACTTCTTAAATTCAGTCACCATTGAAATCTATATAATATTCATGTGGAGGTCAGAGTGGGTACAGGTGAGACTGGTGTGAGTGGGGCCCGCAGAAGGAAACATGGCTGCGAAAGTGTTTGAATCCATCGGCAAGTTTGGCCTCACCTTAGCCATGGCAGGAGGTGTGGTGAACTGTGCCTTATACAATGTGGACTCTGGGCACAGAGCGGTCATCTTCGACCGATTCCGTGGCATGCAGGACATCATGGTGGGCAAAGGCACTCACTTTCTCATCCCATGGGTACAGGAACCCATCATCTTTGACTGCCACTCTCGACCCCATAACTTGCCAGTCATCACTGGCAGCAAAGATTTGCAGAATGTCAACATCACCCTGTGCACCCTTCCAGCCCGTCACCAGCCAGCTGCCACGAATCTTCACCAGCATCGGTGAGGACTACGATGAGTGCGTGCTGCCATCCATAACCACTGAGATCCTCAAGTCCATAGTGGCTCTCTTCAACGCCGGTGAGCTGATCACCTGGAGAGAGCTGGTCTCCAGGCAGGTGAGCCACGACCTCACGGAGCAAGTGGCCGCCTTTGACCTTATCCTGGATGACGTGTCCTTGACGCATCTGACCTTTGGGAAGGAGTTCACAGAAGCTGTGGGAGCCAAACAGGTGGCTCAGCAGGAAGCAGAGCTGGCCAAATTCGTGGTGGAAAAGGCCCGAGCAGCAGAGGAAGGCAGCCATCATCTGGGCGAAGGGCGACTCCAAGGCCGAGCTGATCGCCAACTCGCTGGCTACCGTGGGCAACGGCCTGATTGAGCTGCAGGAGCTGGAAGCCGCCAAGGACATCGCATACCAGCTGTCTCGGGCAACATCACCTACCTGCTGGCTGGACAGTCGGTGCTCCCGCAGCTGCCGCAGCGAGTCCGCCCTGCGCCCCTCAGCCGGCTACACCCCGTAGGAACACACATACGCACTGTGCCTTCTTCCATCCCACCCCAGAAATGAATCACTGTGACATTTCATGATGGAACTAGAGTGACAGAAATAAAAGCAAAATCACTTCCGCAAAAAAAATCTATATAATAGATAGTCTGTACAATTGAAAATAAAATTATGCTTTCCCAAAGTTAAAAAGCCTATTTTAAATGAACATTTCAGGAATTTGTACACTATTTACTATAAAAATGAAACTCATTTGTAGAACTTGTTTGAAACTTGTTCGTTTGAAACTTGTTCGTTGTAGCTGCCATCTGATTAGAAATTCAAATTCTAATGCAATCTCTAATAGCTACATATGTATGTGATAAATTACATAATACTGTGTAACAGTTGGGGCTGTTACAGGGGTGGCTCTGTTAGCTTCTCTTCTTACTAAGTAAGGATTTACTTGAAAAAATATCTAATAAAAGATCTAGACTCCTACTCATTCCTACCCCAACATTTTCCTTCTTTGTGATGGACACATTGTACATGAGAAAGGATACAGATAACCCCTTTACTCACTAAAGATAACTTACAAGGTTTATTTATTCCATTTGCCTAATAGTTGCATGGTAATGTAAAATTACACAAATGATATTTAAGTGACATAGAAAGCATTCTGTTAATAAGTACGTTGATGTATATTGTAGATTCTGTAAAAATAATATTAGCCCCAACTTCACCAAGGAAGAAATTCCAGAGTGCTTGGATCACCTATTGTGCTGAATTTATGTTGATGTCTTTATCTTGTGAAGTTGATGAATTAGGTAGTTTCCTGTACATACGTATACTCAAGTGTATAAAATAATTGCTCACAGGTGATGTCCTAAGAGCTCTTAGTGCTTTATCTTAGAATACTGAAATAACTATGCAATGACTATATGGGTATCTGCTTTTGCTTCTACCCTGGAACTCTCCACACCTTCCCCATGCCACAGTTTTCTCTCTAACACATAGAAATTACAGTAAGCTAAAGTCATTTCCTGATAATATTTTTATTATGTCTTTTTTAAGTTTTCTAAAGTAGGTTGTTTTCTAGAACCTAAATATGACCTTTTTCTTTTTCATTAGAATAACAGCTTAGGGAAAGAATTTTTCAGAGTAGCAGTCTAACTGGTATGTCATAGGTGATACATAAATAAATGTAATGAAGTTGATATTTTGTTGACAAAAATAGCGCTTAAGATGTTCAGGTCCTTAGAAATTTTTAGCCTCTTTTCTCTGAGTTTCTCAGAAACTACTGTGGGGATTCAGGTGTGAGTACATAGGAAAAGTAAGTCATTATGTTTTCAAGCATCGTTGACATTTAATAGGAGACAAGCCTCACCTTCATTTTACATTTGCATCAAATTCCTTCTTTTTTTTCTTTTTTTTTTTTTTGTATTTTAGAGAAGGGACTACAGGGTGTTCAGGGTCTCACTACTAGATCAGATTTGTAGTGATCCGCCTGTTTACAGCCTCCCATGAGCTGGGATTACAGGAGCATGCCACCATGCCCAATCTCAATCACCATCTCAGCGCACCCCAGGTGCAGGGCCAGCACGGCAGGCCTGGTGATCAAACCCCCAGCCTCTGTGCCTGCTTGCAGGTGCTTTAATCTGCTGAACTATTTAGCTGGCCCTAGATTTATTTTTAGCTATTTTCATATAGAAATCCTCCAGCATACTGCATGTGAGCCAGCTTCTGCTTGAACTTGCCAAGTCCTGAGATGGCACCCAGCCATCAAGCTTGGTAAGGCTGATACTTTGCTACTAAAGAAGGCAAAGAAATACTGGAGACATGTCCATTTTTATATTACTATTTCCTGGTACTACAGGACTTAGATTCTATAAATACCGTATTTTTGCTAAGCAAAAAAAGAGATGAAAAATGAGAAAAGGCAAGAAAGAAAATGTAGAGCCATCTATACATCTCATTCTTAGTGGAATAGATTGCAAGAGTCTTAAAAGGGGGCTGTAACCTGGTACATTGGCTGCTCATGCTATTTGCTGTAGAGTTCAATACTAGGTGGAATTTCCAACTGACATAAGTATCTAGGGGAGAAAGAAAACATTGGATTTAATTGATTAATTCAACAGCTACTTCCTACAAGAAAGGGTGCAGGAGACACAACAGGAGGTAAGTCCAAAGTCTCCTGCTGTTCAGAACTTATTTTAGTGAGCTCTATCCAAAATGGAATGGGAAATTGTAGAATACTAGCAGAAGCCTTTAGTATCATTTAGTCAGCATATTTCACCAATAGGTTGAGGACTGACTATACCTTGGAAAACAGTAGTTTTAACACTCACAGAATGATTTCAAAGTTTTCAGAAATGATCATCAAAATGACTTAAAGTTTTTTAAATTCATTCTTTGTGGTGTAGCGATTTGAACCACCAGGGCCTTCACACTGAGTATATCTCCAGATCTTTTTGAGTTTGAGACACGGTATTACTGGGCTTGAACTTTTAATCATCCTGTCTCAGTCTCACAATGTTTGGATTAATGGTGTTTACCCAATGCCCAGTAAACAAAATGAGTTCCTTGTAAGAAAATAAGCATTTCTGGTGTACTATCTGTAGTAAAGAAAATAGTAACTCTAGTATTAAAATTAGTCACATGTTGTTAACCTATAAAGTCATCCTACCTTTATTAGATACTAAATATGTCAAACTTTTGTGTTAATTTTTAATTAATATTTTAAGAAATCTATTAAGCTCAATAAACATTTCCTGAGATACTGTTGTAGACACTAAGGAAATTAAAATACTCTAATGTAGTTCCTGTATTACTAAATTTGTATTGAAGCAACGAAAGGAACAAATTGACCTAAAACATAGCAGCAAGGCTACAAATACAATGCTGTTGCTTGGGCCCACCAGATAGATCAGCAGACTAAGGTGCTTGCTTAGGCAGGTATAGGGACCAGGGTTTGATCCCTAGCATGGTCTGCCAGCCTCGCCCCCAGGGCATGCTGAGATGGCAAATGAGACTGAGCATAGTTGCAGGCTCCTGTAATGTCAGCACTTGGGAGGCTGAATACAGGATGATCACTACAAGTGCCATCTGTGTAGTAAAACCCTGTAGACCCTGTACTAAATACATTTTTAAAAAATGCTGTTACTTCCTAGAGGTTGTCCGTTGTAGAAGTGAAATTTGAGTAAAGATTTAAAATCGAGGTAGGACTTCTCAGTGACAGAGATGAGGAGAACGGCCATGGGTAGGGACAGGGACTACCAAGGAGCCTGCTCACATAGGTAATCTGTTGTGGAGAGCTGCGTGTTGCCATGCCCAAAGATGGCGCTGGCTTCCGCCTTCCACCCTTTTGGGGGTGAGTGCTCTCCTCGCTGTTCATTGCCATATATGGTTAAGACAAAAGGCACTAGTGTGCTTCTGCATAGATGGACCTATCATCAAAGGCCAAATGTCAAACTGGGATTGGGTCCCTGGGGGTATTTAGGAGACAGCCCGCTTGTGCTCGGGGGAGAAGAAGCAAGATTGTTCAAGGGTCCTGAATAAACTGCTGATGGAAGAGCTGGTTGTTGCGTCATCCTTGCTGGTGAGGTAGCGCGCGACAATCTGTGGCTTGTTTTCATCACAAAACAGATTAATCTGATTTAGATATAGCATAGAATGCAAAAAAGCATAACAGGGATTAAACCTAGAAAAGCTTGAGCAAATTTTGGCAGTCATTAGATGTGACGCAGTATGCAAGGAGACAGACGGGAGTTCCTTCTTACACAGGGGTCACTCATAATGACTGCGTCATAAGACAACTGACAGGTACACTGCATGAAACTAATACAAAAACACCAAAGCACTTCAGAGTCTATTCTCGGGACTGTAACTGAAATTACTGTTACAGCATTCGAATGCTGAAATGATAGTGCATTCTTTGGTCAATAAGCCTATCTTTCCAGAGCAGCTACAGACATAAAGCAGTAAAGCCAGGCCCTGAGATGGTAACTCCATAGAAGCTTCCTGCTCCAAAAGGTTGATGAGCACAGTCATTACAGAAAATTTATAAGAATCATCTAATTTTCAAGGAGAACCTTTAAAAATTTCACTAAGTGAAATAATTGCTAAAATAATATTAACAATAGGAGCTGTGACAACAAATCCATTCTTAGTACAGTAGAACAGGTTTTTAAATGAAAAATCCAGAAGCAAAAGCTTGGCTTAAATGACACCATTTCTTCTTCTTCTTCTTCTTCTTCTTCTTCTTCTTCTTCTTCTTCTTCTTCTTCTTCTTCTTCTTCTTCTTTTTTTTTTGGGGGGGGGGGTAACAGGGATTGAACTTGGGCCCTTGTGCTCACCAGCCAAGCACTTATTCTACTGAGTTATCTCCCTGGCCCCAAGAACACTATTTCTTTTAGCAAAATCATCCAGATCATAATGTAACTCAAAGCTTGTAGCCCCTCAAGGAGATCCTTGCAGCTGTTGTTCCACACCAGACTTTCTGATAAGGTGTTCACTGTTGTTCAGTTTGAAGGTTGTGACTAAAAGGTGCAGCCCAAAGCTCACAAGTGGCTGGACCCTTGCTTCCACTGCTGCTGCTGGATTGGCCCTAGGTCAGTGTGACTTCAGCGAGTGGGCGACTTTCTTTCATGCCCTTAGTGCATAGTGCTCTCTTTGTGGTGCCATTCATGTTTCTGCCTCTGTACTGCCACATGACCCCACCTATACTGCAGTGTCTCCTGAACCAAGGACTTGGGCAGAAACATGGTAGACCACGTGATAAAGGAACTGATAAGGTACTTCCTCAGAAAATCCACTTGATTTCTTTGAGTATTTTTATTTAGACAATCTTAAAAATTTAATCTAAATTTCCTGTAAAAGAATTAAATAATAATATTTTCAGGTATAACTGGATTGTTTTTGGCTGTTCTTTCCTTGCTTTCTAATTAAAAGGCTCTACACTGAATTATATCACTGAAATATTAGTTTTTATTTTTCATCTTTTCCAATTGATCTATTTTAGCAGGAAACTAAGTCATAGGAATCCTTGCCTTTGTGAAGTGCTGAAAGTTCTGGCAGGGCAGGAGTCAGGCTCTGTGCAGTCACAAGCCCTGAGCTCCTACTAGACCAGAGAGAGTCCCCTGTGCACTGAGCAGCAGACCATGTTTATCAGCCGCTGCCGTGAGTAGATGAGGAGACCTCAGAAGGACAGCAGGTTTTTAAACATAGCTTCCCAGCATCACTACTCTTCCTCATGTGCCCTAGAACAGACTAGAATCTGATGAACCTAAGTGAAGAATGTGCCACCTGAGGCAGCAGGAATCTCACAGCCTTTACGATATAACCTGTGGAACTCCTCAAGGATTTGACCATATGTAAAGTCTCAGAGTATTCTGTCTTGGAGATAGGAGATTTAACAGTATTACCCAAATTAAAAATTTTAGTCCATAGAATATAAACTGTGGTCAGAATTAACTAGAAAGATATTAAAGAAATGAAATGTCCTTAATTCATTACTCTCTCTCTCTCTCTCTCTCTCTCTCTCTCTCTCTTCCTTCTCTCCCTCCCTCCTTTTCTCTTAGAGGTGGTCTCTTTGTAGTACAAGTTAGTTTTAAATTCACTATATAGTCAAAATGGACATACAAATTTTTTTATACAGATTTAATACAATCTTGATCAAAATACCAATAGAAAACCACAGATTTAGATAAAACAAGCCTAAAATTTATTTAGAAGCAGAAGAGGCCTAGAATAGCAAAGACTATTATGAGCAACAAAGACAAGGCAGGAAGCAATGCAATCTCTGGCTACAAAGCTACTGTGATAAAAACAGAATGGTACTAGCAGGAAAAAAACAACTGATGGTCAGTAGAACAGATTTGAGGATGCAAAAAGAAACCCAAACACATTCAGCCACTTTATCTTTGATAAGGGAGTCAAAGAGCTTCACTAGAAGAAAGAGGGTCTCCAATAAATTGGGCTGGGAAAACTGGGTTTCCACATGCTGAAGGCAAGAACCAGACCCATTTCTCTCACCACACACTAAACTGAAATCAAAATGATCAGAGATATAAATATTAAAACAAATACTAAATTTTCTGGGAAAGAGAATAGGTAGAGCTCTTTAAGGCACAGGCATAGGCAAAGACATGGGAAATATTGGAAAGAATCAACAACAGGGCTCTCATTAAAAAGCTTTTGCATAATAAAAATCAACAGAGTGAAGAGACAACCCACAGTCAAGCATCGTGGTACAGGCCTGGGCAATCCCAGCACTGTGGAAACTCAAGTACGTGGATCCAAGTTTAAGGCTAGCCTGAACTACATAGCAAGACTTTGGCTGAAAAGGAAAAAAGACCCATAGAGTGAAAAAATAAATATTTGTTAGCTATTTCTCAAATAGAGGACTAATATCTAGAATATATAAAGAACTCAAAAATATGCCCCCAAAATTAAAAAGCCTAATCCAGAAAAGGGCATCTGAAATGAATAGATACCTCTCATGTAAAGAAATACAAATGGCAAATACATGAAAAAATGTTCAACATCACTGGTCATTTGAGAGGTGCAAATTAAAACAATGCTGAGATTCTGTTTCCAGAAAGAATGGCTACAAGTCAACCAATAACATGCTGGAGGGGCTGTGAAGTAAAAGGAACCCATCTCCACTGTTCTGGGAATGCAGACCAGTGAAACTACTGTGGAAATTCCTCAAAAAACTATAAAGAAGTTCCCATTCAATGTAGGGTTTTTGCTTGTTGATGTCTTCATCAAAGAATTAAAAACAGTCTCTGGATTAAGAGGTAAGAGAATATAGGAGAACAATAGGAATCAAAACAAATCAATCCAGTCGTTCGCATAGAGTGAAGGGCACATACACCAGGGAAACTAATAGACATCTGCTCATTGTCGGAGTATATACAGGAAGTTACATCTGTTTCTCAGTGCAGAGATGGTCTGAGTTGCAGCTATCAGGATATCTGCTCAGAGTCCAGAAGATGTAAATGCTTAAATGTCAGGAGCAAAACGTTTATGAAGTGCACCAATCTTGGTAGTGAGCTAAGAAGACAACTTGGAAGAGACTCATGCCTAGTTGGAGGATGCGGCTTTTTTTTTTTTTAATAAAAGGGAAAATGAAGAATGAACCTTGCCCTCGTTTACTGCGAAATTGATAATCTCTGATCTTTTACTTAGGATAGCATGCAATTGGTCAATCTGTTATTAAATTAGAAGTGCCTAAAAAAAAAAAAGAATTAAAAACATCATACCATACTGATATATGCACACCCATATTTATAAGCAGCTCAATTTATAATAAGTAAATCTTGGAAACAATCCAAATGCCCATCAAGACCCTGGATCAACCCAGACCAGAGGCCCTGGTGTATGAGTGAGACCCCCAGGCCACTGGCTCATCATCCGACCCAAATCACAGGCCCAGCATGTGAGTTGGACGGCCTGGGACACCAGATCCTGAAGCAACCCAGAGCCCAGGCCCAGCGTGGAACCCTTCAGCAGAACTCCTTGCAAAGAAGCTAGAGGCTAGACCCACCCAGCTGATTCAAGAGCAGAACATCTTGCCAGTGTGACAGAGGATTCACCTGCAAGGCTGCAGCAAGAAGTGGAGCACAGCAGCCAGACCCAAGCCACACCCACCTGGAGAAGTCTGAACTTTGGAGATCCAGACCTGGTGCCAAGGTAATAACCCTATCTAAGCTCTAAATCAAAGGTCAAAAGTCAGTGGTATGCAAAATGACAAAGAGAAGGAACAAAAAGCAGTCTCAGGCTCTGAGTCCACCTAGTACAAATGCAGATGACATTAGCATAGAGGAAATTGGAAATCACACATCTGAAATAATAGCGTTGGAAGTAAAGAAACAACTGCAGAAAGGTATAAAAGAGATCAGAAATAATTTCTGAAGCTGATAACTATAATCAAAGAAGTACTAAGTGCTTCTAAAAAATACACTGATAAAAAATAGAGCAGAATATAAAAATGATGGATCCTCTGAATAAGCAATATAGGAAAGAAATAGAACATATGAAACAGATCCAGATCCAAAGTGATATACAAGAAATTAAAACTTCAATCACAAGCTGGCAATCCATTTGAGTGAAAGTGAAAATAGATTTTCTGACCTTAAAGACACCACTGCAGCTAGTGAAAAACTAAGCAAAGATCTCTTAAAAACCATTAGGATGCAAGAGAAAATAATTCAACACCTGCAATATGATGCAAAGATGAACACTGTGAGACTAATAGGCATCAATGAGAAGAAAGGAGTCGATACAAATGATATAAAAAATAAGGGCAGAAGTAATAGCAGAAAACTTCCCAAATATGAGGCAACAATCTGACATTCAGTAGCGGAAGCATATAGAACGCCAAATAACATCAACCCAATTAAAACCACTCCCAGTCATATAATAATCAAGATCCCAGAAATTCAGCACAGGAGGAACAGTATACTAAAAGCTGCTAAAGAAAAGAAACAGATCACATTTAAAGGAAAACTCATCACAGTAACAGCAGATTTCTCTTCACAAACCATCAAGTCAAGAAGAGCAATGGAGCAAAGTACTTCAAGTCTTGCAAGAAAACAAAGTCCAACCCAGATTGATATATCCTGCAAAACTCTTTCAAGTATAATGGAGAAGTAAAATACTTCCATGACAAAGAACAACTAAAGACTTTCATGATGATAAAGCCAAGCCTACACAGACTACTGAATGATGTTCTAGAGAAGGAGCAAAATGATCACAACCCCATGAATGAGAATGGAAAGAACCCACCAAATAGGGCAAACAGACACAGGAGAATAAGAGGTATACAATAGTAGTCTTTCAGTTATTCTTTTGTGTACAGCAGCAAAATATTTCCATCAGCACACTCTACAAATGGACTTCTCTTGCACCTTATGGGTCAAGATTCTATATGGGACTACAGGGTGGATTTCAAGGAAATAGCTGTAGCTCAGTCTCACAAGTGACACCTGGCCACCAGTATGTATCATAGTCATTATCCATGTCCACACACACTAGAGCTTTGTGTGATATCCTATCCCCAAACTTTCAGAAGTGATGGTCATTTATTTGTCATTCCAGCATTTATCTTATGTTTTATTCTTAGTATTTCTTTACTATCATGAAAACTTTTTCTTAGTTCAAATGTTTTGAAACATTTAATTTTTAATTAATTAGTATTTAATTTTCTGAATATTGCTTAATCTTAATTTTTGTTTTAAGACTTATACTATATCTTTAAATTACAATTTACCTAAAAGACAAGGTCTTGATACATACATCAGAATAACCTTGAACTCATTATGTAACCTTTGCTGGCCTGGAACTCACTGTAATCCTCCTGAGTGTTTGGATTACACATGGTAAACTTTTATGCCCCTTGGGTAACAAAAATTAGTCACAGATTCTGATCCTTCAATATTAGAAACAATGAATCTAAGTCTTAAACAAGTGCTACACTAAATGCTGCAAAGAGCATTATGTACTTATCCTGGGGAAAATACAGCAAAAACGATTCTCCTCATCAGAGAGCATGAGCAGCCCTACTGTATCAGGAGATGTGTTTATTCGAGTCCCCTCACTGCATTTCCAAAGCTTAACTACGTAAGAGTAAAAATCAAACACAGAACTATATGAAGAAAGCATCTACTGTCTTATCACTATAGTAATACAATCACACTGAACAGGACTTAAAAGAATACAATAGTCCCCTATTTGAATCTAGTGTATCATAATTACCCTTCCCCAAATCAATAATTCATATTTTATAAGCTTACTTCTCCCAATTACTTCCATCTACACTGTACTATAGCACTTACCCCGGCATGATGGCATACAAGTGTAATCCAAACATTCAGAAGGGTTACTGTGAGTTCCAGGCCAGCAAAGGTTACATAATGAGTTCAAGGTTATTCTGATGTATGTATCAAGACCTTGTTTCCCAAAAGAAAAGTAATGTGATACAGTAGAAAACAACGTATTGCTAAGAAACATTCAAATTGATGTTTCTTTGTTGTTTCTATCAGTTTTCTAAATGCCATGTTTTTATTTTGCTTTTGAAACAGACTTTTTGGTGTCTTTCCTTTTTATATAGAAACTGCTTTTGTCTCTATAAGCAAGAAAAATATTCTCTTCAATATATTTCTACTCAATTCCTCTTCATTTTTGTGTGAACACACTCTTACACTTTCATTTTCTTTTTTAATTTTTACTTTGAAATACTTAAATATTCACAGGAAGTGGTAAATATAAAACCAATAGTTCCCATGTGCCATTCACTCAGATTTCCCCAATGGTCATATTTTATGTAATTATAGAACCGTATCAAGCCAAGACTTTGTTATTGGTGCAGTAAGTGTGCATAGTTCTATCTTTGTCATATGTAGATTCTGATAACCACCACCACAATCAAGATAGAACACTTCTCTTGTTTCAAAGATTTTTTTTCTGAAACCCCTTCATAATCCTGTCTGCTGCTGTGACCCACTGCCCATATGGGGCATCACCCATCCCTGTCTTTTTTTTTTTTTTTTTTTTTTTGGTATTTTAGGACAGGGTCTACAGGGTCTCACTGTTCAGATCGGACTCGTAGTGATCCTCCTGTTGACAGCCTCCAAAGTGCTGGGATCACAGGCGCCCAGCACCACCACGCCCAGTCTCAATCAACTGCAGTGTGCCCCAGGGGCAGGGCTGGCAGGCCAGGCCAGGGATCAGATTCCTGGCCCCTGCATCTGCCTGAACAGATGCTTTAATCCACTGAGCTATTTGGGCAGCCCTCATCCCTGTTGATTTTTTAATGTTAAATAGGTTATACTGATGGAATTAAGCAATGTTCAATCTCTTGAATTTGTAGGGTTTTTTCACTGAGGATAATGCCTTTCAGATATATCCCAGTGGGTGCATGTTATGGTTTGGAAGAATCTTCCCTCTCTCCCTTACCCCAAAGCTCATATAATATGAGCTTGGTCACCAGCCTCTGGTCCTGCTGGAAGGCAATGGGGCCATGTAGAGGTGGAGCACAGTTAAAGGCAGTAAGGCCCTTAAGGCTGTGCCCTTATGGGGGTGTTGGGCCCTGACTCCTCCTCCTTCTCTCGGGCTCTATGCTCCTGGCCGCCACACAGTGAGCAGGTTGCCCTACCACCTGCTGCCCATGCATTACCTCACCACAGGTTCAGACCAACTGGCTATGAATGGAAACACCTGAGCTTGTGAGCTAAAATAAAATTTCCTCTTGCTAAGTTGATTATCTCAGATATTTTGTTATAATACTGGTAAGATGACTAAGTTGCTCCAGTTGCAATGTTGTCTTCTTGTTTGCTTTCTTTATGATAGAATAGATTGAACTCTGAGCTGTGTCCCCAGCCTGTTTAATATTTTTTTTTCAAGAACAGTTTCACTGAGTCACTGACCTGTGCAGTCAGAGATTGGATTTGTGACCCTTGGCCTCAGCCTCCTAAGGTGCTGGGCTGACAGGCATGTGCTCCTGCACCCAGCTCATTTTACCGGGTTTTGAGAAATTCCTGTTGCTTTGTGTGAATTTTAAGTTAGGTGAAATAAAGACAAATGCTGGCACATTCAGCTGTCCCCGGGCAGTGAGCACAGACAAATGCAATGCTGAGCAAAATAAGTTCCTCTCTGCCTCTGCAAGCCACACAGAGAACCCAGACTGCTACTGTCGTGACTGCATCTGGCTGGGCAGCTTATGGGAAGGAGCTGAAGACACTTCTGAGCTTTCCTATAATGTTAAGTAGGCTTCGCCTTCCTTCAGTGTTCATTTCAGCATGCTTTCCACAGCTCTGGTGAAGCCGTCTCTGTCAATCTCCACCTCACCTGGCATTCTGTTTCTGTGGGGAGAAGCATTCTTGGAGCTGCTATCTTAGCCATGTTTGCAGATGTCTTACTAGTCTTTAAAAGTTTCAGGGGCTGAGGATGCAGCACAATATAGAATGGGTGTGGAACATGCAGAAGGCTATAGGCTGGATTCCTGACAATAAAAATAAAATACTCAGATCATGGGCAATTGGCGAACTACCTTGCAACCAAGAAACTGTTTTTTGCAAGTGAAATTTAAAATACAAGTTTCACCAGGCACTTGGGGAAGCTAAGGCCAGAGGGACCACTGTGACTCTGAGGCCAGCCTGGGCTATGTAGAAACACCTTGTACAAACAGAGTCTTTGGGGCTGTTTTTGGTAAGCAGCCTACACAGCTGCAGAGCCCAGGGCCTTCTTCCCCACTATCATTGTCTGCCCCCTGCTTGTACTTGAAATGTGTCTGATTGTGGGTTTGGTGCCATCTTGGAACTTTTCATGTAAAGCACGTGACCCCCTTCTGCCTCTTCCAGAGATGATCAGACCACCTCTACACCAATTTTATAATTGTGTAAAACTTGCTTGCTTTCTTAACTGACTTGAATCCTTGTGGAGAATCATTTTCTCTTACTTATGTCTCATATAATAATGTCAGAGACATCATCAACAGACATTAAGTGAACCACAAGCCGTGCTTGATGAGTACTTGCTGCAAATGCACATAACAATCAAAACTCATTTCTGGGTCTGAGTCTAAAGAAAAACCCGAAACCTACCACCTTTCCTTTAAAACATCCTCCCTCCCCCTTAGCAGCCTAAGCCCAGGAAAGGTAACTCCAGGCAACAAGCACAAGCTACCTTAAGGGCAAGTCCCCAGCCCGGAGGTTGCAGGAGTGTGTCAAGTGAGAGCCCCTCGCAGTTCCAGGTGTGTCCTCCCCACATGCTGAGCTGCAGGTCACAGGTGCTCACCTGTGGTGGCCCTCGGGCAGTGCTCTGTTCTCTTGGCCCTACAACTGCTCCTCTTGCTCCTACAATTAGAGATGTGCCCCTTCACTCTGTCCTGGTTTATGTCACCCCAAGTTAGCTTCCTATTCCTCTGGTGACAGTGGTCACCAGATAGCGCCTTTGCCTATTCAGGCTAGTAAAACAGAATACCGAAGACTGGGTGATGCATAAGCCATGAGTAGCTTATAAACTCCTGCAGTTCTGGAAGCGGGAAGGCTAAGATAAAGAAAGCAGCAGATTTAGTCTTTTATTTTGTTTTTTTCTGGCACTGGCTCAAACTCACAACTTCATGCTGGCTAGGCAGTCACTGTGCCGCCCTTCATAAGATCTGCTTCCTAGTTCGTAGAAAGCTGCAAACTCCATTCTCACTTGGTGGAAAGGATAAAGATGCACTCTGGGGTTGCTCTTGTGAGCCACTAAGCCCATCCGTGGGAGTTATGCCCTCATTACCTAATCATATTCTGGATGTCCCGCCTTTCAATACTGTTGTGGGAAATCACAATTTTGACATGCGAAGTTTAACAGAACACAGTGTATTGCACAGATTCAAACATTATTGCTAGCCCCTATATTCACAAAAAGTTGTTGACTTGAGAAGTATTGCCAGGTGTGGTGACATGTGTTCCTAAATCCAGGCAGGAGGATCTCAAGTTCAAGGCCAATCTTGGCTACATCATTCAAGGCTTTCCTGAGCTGTATAACACGACCACGTTGCAAAGAAAAGCAAAAGCTACCATTGTAGCCCTGCATTCTCAGATTTTTATAAAATCTATATTTAAAATGCTCTCTGGTCTTCTGACTCTTGACCATGAGAAGATTTGAAACTCCCTGTGGGACAAATGCTGACTCTTGCCATCTTCCCACTCTGTGTTCGGAGCTCCAGGTTCCCCCATGGACTTTGATATGTAGCACATGCCTCAGGTGGCTCCGATGTGGGGTGCCCATGCAGCACACCAATGATTAGTGTCAGCATTGTTTGCCTGTGTGCAGCGCTTGTGAGTAGGTTCCCATTCACCTGTGTCTCTTGCTAGTTTAGATATTTATTTATAATGATACTTGGAAAGTTTCCTTTTCATTTACATTAATTAACTACAACAAAGGGAACATTTATTTTATTTCATGGGATGAAGTGTTACCAGATTCCAGAACCAAAAATAAACCTGAGGGCTGGTGAGTTATCTCAGCAGACGAAGCACCTGCTTAGGTGAGCACAGGGACTGTGGTTTGATCCCAGGGTGCTGCATTGGCCCCGCCCCTGGGCACACTGAGCCAGCCACTGAGTCCAGGCATGGTGGCAAATGCCTGTGATCCCAGCACTGAGGAGGCTAAAAACAGGAGGATCACTACAAAGCCCAATCTGCATAGTAAGACTCTGTACAAAAAATAATTAAATTAAAAAAAAAATCTGAGAGCTTAAAAAATAAAAATAGGGGTGGCCATGTGGCTCAGTGGTAGAGTACTTGCCTAGTATATGCAAGACCCTGAATTTAATCTATCCCCCATGAAAGAAAATAAATAATAAAAGTGGTTAATAAAATAAACTCTTGCTGTAAGATTTACAACAAAATTAACACTTCACTTTCTTTATCAGCTGGTCTGTTCTTCCCGTGGACAGTCAGTTTTTCTTGAAATCTTTTTGCCTGCCCACCCACCTGCCTGCCTGCCGTCTCCTAACTCAGGGCATTCCCACTGAGCTATGCTCCACTTCTCCTTTCCTTTTTTTTCTGAGACAGGGTCTAAAGTTACTAAGTATCTCAGGCTGCTCTCAATTTAGGGATTATCCTGCCTGAACACTTTCCTTCCCAGCACATACTGAGATTGTGGGCATGTACCACCAAGCCCAGATTTATCTTTTAATTCACATGGTGTTTATTTTCTTATTCTACCATTATGGTAACTGCCTCCTATGGTTAGGAAGTGATTGAGCTCTGCCAAAACACATGTGGAAAGTTAACTGCCGGTGTAACAGTACAGAGGGCAGGACCTGTGAATTTAGATTAGGGAGGCTCCACCTCACAAAAGGGTTAATGTGGTTGCTGTGTGAGTGAGTTGGCTATACAGTTAGTAGTTACATAGTGTTTGATGTGTGTATGTGTGTGTGTGTGTGCGTGTGTGTGCGTGCGTGTGTGTGTGTGTGTGTGTTGCTAGCAAGACAACCCAGGTCCTTGTGACTACCAGGCAAGTAATTTGCCACTAAGCTACACATCCAGGCCTTTTGTTTTCTACTTAGAGCCAGAGACTCACTATGTTGCCCAAGCTGGCTTTCAGACTGTGTCCCCTCCACCTTGGCTGCCTACGTGGCTAGAGTTGTGGGCATGTGCCACTCCCCACATCTGGCACGCCTATGTCCTTCGAGACTCTCTGCCTTTCACATACAGGCACTTGTTCTGAAACTCTGCTCCCACCATACACCGCTACAGCATGAAGCCAGCTCCAGGCTTAAACTTTCCCCAGAGGTACATGCTACACAAACATCTTTTCTTCATAAATTACCCAATTTAGGGAATTGAGTTATGGCAACAGTAAATGAACTAAGCCATTGATGTCTACTATTTAGGCCTTGTTATCCTCTTCCAATGATAGGAACAGAGCCTGTTCACTTAGTTCATGTTGTTTCTATCTAATTTTTTTCCTTTACTTTTGCTACCTCTCTGGGGTCTTTGCATCTTTAGAAAATCTTCAGAAGCCCCTATTTCCTTTCCATCGATCTTGATTCCTTGCTTTGGAAGGTGATGACACTCCTTTCCACATTCCAATCTCTGAGCTTTCAAGGTCAGTGCCACTTTTATTATTTATAATAAAATTGTAATTAAGCTTAAAATGTTCTCCAGTCTGGGACGTTATAAATATAGACAATAAAAAGGATTTAATGAGTAGGATTACTATGGAATAAGAATCAGGTTGTTAACAATTCAAGTACACATTCTCACAGCAAAATCTTTTGTGCTTTCCATCTTTATTTATGAACAGTGAAAACTTTAACCATCTTCCTTTGTTGTATGGCTTCTCTGGACTTTCTTCCCTTTGTGTCTGTGTGGGTGTAGGGTTTGAAGCAGGGCATCATTTCTCATTGTGTATCTCAGGCTGGCCTTGTACTCACAAGTAGCCCAGGCTGGCCTCAAACTTATGGCTGTCCTCTTGCTTCAGCCTCCTAAGTTCTGGGATTGCTGGTGTGCATGACACCTGGGTTTTGCCTTGTGTATGTCCATGCTGAAGGCCTGCTATTCCTCACAGCTGAACTTCAGTTGCCTAGTTAACACTGCCTTTACCTCTACTGGCTCTGGATTTCATGTTGTAGTAATAGCTTCTACTTGATGAGTGAGACTGTTGCTCTTATAAGTGGGGTTTATAAAATGCTGGATTTTGATTCTATATAATCCAAGAAGGCTTATTTCTCTCTTTATATGTTCTCTTTTGAGTCTTAACACTTACACTTGTAGTACATAGCCAGCATGGTGTATGTTATACAGTTTATATCTTACTGTCCTGTGTTCCCTGCTACTCTCACCTGAAACGGCAACTTCTTAGAAACCTTGCTTCTTGCCCCAATCCCAGTGGTTCTCTGTCCCCTACCCCTGCATGTGGCTTTTATTCTCATGCCCCCAGAATATGTGCTCCAAATTGGCAAGTAATGTTCTGTTGTCTCCCTGCCCACAAAGCCAGAGCAGTGACCTCTATGGAGGTGTTCCCAGAATGTTAGGGCCAAACCCGGCTTTGAGCTCCCAGCACCAAAACATGGGACAAGGGCCTGCGAGGAGGCGAAGGACAAGGCATGAACATTTTACCTGTATCTGCTGTAAAGTCACTGAACACAGCTTTCATTTTGTACACCACGTCTGCAGTTATCTGAGAAATTATTTCTGATTGGATTTTTTCTAGAGCATCATTCAACTGCATTGTTGTTACCACTTCAGAAAGGCCAGGTGGGTGGCTTCCAGATTGTCCTACTTCTTTGTCTCCTGGGTTTGCCTTTGATGAACTGGGTGGCGAGAGCTGCGTCTTGTTTTAAGCGTCTTTTCATTTTGTAGTTTAATTGCAGGGGTAATGCTTATAAGTTGTCTATGGTGGGTTGATTTATTGCTAGTGTTTAGAACCCTTAGGAAGTGACTAATTCTCCAAGGTAGCCTCCAGGTATAGCTGGTTTGGGGGGGTTTTAGTCTGTTTCAAGATCCTACCTGTTCAGTTTTTGGAATATGAGAAGTTCCTGCCTGCTTGGCCCAGCCCTTGGTTCTGTGGCACTGTGCAACATTATTTTCTGTGGCCTTTTGTCAGTGTCAGATTTGAAATACTGGGAAAACAGCTGTTTGGAATGGTTGTATCACTTTGGCTGTCATGCTACCATCAGCAATGCAGTAAAAACAATCACAGCCTAGAAAATGCCCAATTAATTAATTAATTTTCCACATTTAGGGCCAGGGAGATAGTTCAGCAACCTAAGCAGCTGCCTGGAAAATGAAAGTTTTTGAGTTTGATCCTTGGCACACACACACACATTTTTTTTTTAAAGTTTTAACTGTATGAAATACATTTGTAGTTATATAACAAAATCTAAAACAAATCAGAAAATTATATGCAGTATACAAGTCCTTAATATGCCAACTGTGCCATGAGAGGTTAAAATTTAACCTTAGTTAGAGAGAAAATAGCGAAGCAGAAGAAGAGAGTAGAAGTAAGGCTGGAGGACAAGGGTATCACTAACTTTGGGAATCTGCTGCAGAAGACAGGGGGAAAAAGAGAAGAAAGAGATGGAAGCAACCATATTCACATTCATAGAGAAACAAGATCAAACAACAGGCAGAGACAGAGCCCTGGCACATGTTGATCTAGTCTCCCAAGCCAGCAGTATCTTTTTGGCAGGGTGGTGGATAATCTCAGAGACCTGCACCTTCTGGCTGAAACCAAACTCATTCATCCTGCAGCTGTCAGTGCACCTTCTGCAGGCCTGAGACCAGCTGGGAGCCACCTGATGGAGCCAGCAGCTGCTCTGAGTTCTGAGCTCAGCTGGCTCCTCTCCAAGAATCGCTGCCCTGAGTGGGACAATGGAGCCCCCATCTCTCACCACCAAGTAGCACAGCCCTTTATGTCCACTGCTGTTGCCCACTGCTATTCCTTTCTTTGAAGGCCTCTCAGGTCACCAGCAGGCACCATGCACATGAAAGTTTGAGCTGCTCCTCTCATATAGTGTCATCTTGGGGGGGTAGGCACTCCCAGCTACTTTCTTCTTTAATGAAGTTTCTGTCTTCATTCTCTTCATGGGCTTCAATTCATGCTTCAGAACATCCCTGTGTGCGGGGAACCCAGCTCTTTTCTTGTCTTTCTCACATTGCTATATTTCAGGGTCCAGCCAGAGACTTTCAGAGAGGCTCTTTCTCTGCTGCTTACCATTCCCCCATCTCTGAGCTTTTGGTTATTGTTGGTTTGTTTGTTAAGACAAGTACTCACTAATAGTTAACTTGTCCTTAACTTCACTATCTAGCCCAAACTAGCCTCAAACTTGAGATGATCCTCCTAGCTCAGCCTCCTGAGCACTTGATTACAGGTGTGTGTGCCATGCCTGGCTTAGCAAAGGAGCTCGAAGCAGTGTGATCATGCTGTGGGGGTGGGCATCATGCCCTCCTCCTGAGATGTTATGAGAATTTAAAAACAGAATTATGAAATAAGGTCTAACAGATAGCAGTGTTGCATGTGTTAGCAATTATTATGTAGTCAGCAAGGCTGGAAGGGTAGCTCTGCAGTAGAACAGTTGTCCATCCTGTGCACAGACTCGGGTTCCAGGGCAACTTCCCATGCTCCCCTCCCAGAACCTCAAAAAATAAAATTAAAATGTAGCCAGAAATTATTTTCATTGCTTAGGATTTAGCAGTGAGCTAGAACAAACCAGGTCTTTATGTTCTGAACATTTTCATACCCACTTTTCAGTTATTTCATCCTTAAAACCCAAGCTCTTTCTAAAATTCTATTTAAAAGAGAAATATTAGTAAATTGATAAATTCATCAATATGCTCTTATCAGAAACAAAAAAGAAAGAAAAGAAATAGAAAAAAGAAACAAAGATAAAAAACAAAGGAGGTTCCTCAATCCCCAATAAACTAGTGAAACGCAAAGTTTCTCTCTCTCTCTCTCTCTCTCTCTGTCTCTTTTCCTCCCACCCTTGCTGCCTCTCTCATTGAAAAAGAAAAAAAAAAAAAAAAAAAAAACATTGTATTTTGCTTATTCCACTGAGCCATCTCCTGAGCCAAACATTGTATTTTGAATGAACTTCCTTTCAGGTTCTACAATTTTGGGGCAGTGTCAAGTGAAGTGTCCCTGTTCAGACTTGTAGATGAAGGTGATTAGAGCTCAGATCCATGCTGAATGCAGGTGTCAACAGACAGCAGAAGGAGTAAGATGAGGACACCAGGGAGCTAGAAAGAGTGGGGTGTGGCAAAGCCGGCTGAGGAACTAGCTGTGACCTGTTGTGGGGGACCACTCAGGATGCTTCTAAGCTCAAGGGCATCTCAGGGCACCTGAGGATGAGACCCCACTGGTCTAGCACAGGCACACAGTGACCTTGACTTCACATGGATAAACACGCATCCACTGGTTATGGCACCATGTAAGAATGTCAGTATGAGATAACAACCTGTATGAGAATTATACAGTAAGGGTGCAGGTGGCTCTGGCTCTTGCACTCTTGTGCTCTGCTCTGCTCCACGATGTTGGCTGATGTAGCTGTTGTTGCTTGCACGTGTGTATTCTTCAACCTTGGCCCTCACCTGAGAAAATCTCTCTTGGCATCCGCCCCCAGTTGGCTGACAACTGGTATAGACATTAGGACATTGAGGTGAGTGTCCTGTGGTGGCTATGGAAACAGCAACCAAAGGTACAGGAGAGCCCGAGGGATCAGCTGATAACCCCGACTTCACTGTGGCTCCTTGTAACTGCTTTCGTGGCAGCTGGAATGGCCCTTGGATTTGGAAACAGTCCATCTAAAACCCAGGGATATTTTGTAAACGTTAGAAGTCGTAGACAAACAAATTCCTCCACCTCACTGTGAAAGGCAGGGTGGGTGTTTTGGCTGTTTTTTATTTCTGCTGCAGAAATCAAGAGGTGAATGGCCTTGTCTCGTGAGTACACCAGCTGTGACACATAGGGGAGGATCTTGAGCAACAGCTGGCTGTTGTGAAGCTCATGTTGCAAGGCATAGGAAGCATTGTCTGCTCTGGAAGTGTACATCCTCATGTCTGAGAAGAGCCCCAGGAAAATCCCCTGGTTTTGCATGCTAGGCTGGCTGTTCATCAAAATAAGTGGAAGTTGGTTGGAGGGGCGGGGGGAATAAGGGAAAGTAGAGCAACCCTTAGTCCAGGGAGAAGCAACTAGGAGGGTCCCCTAGCTCTACCCCAGCATATAATTTAAATGACCTCTACAGCTAGGAAGTGGTGAGAGCTGGCAAGACAACTAAAACAAAAGGTAGGTGAAACAGTGCCCAAGTGGCTGCTACAGCTGTGACACAATGGGGCTGATAACATGCAGCTAAGCCCACAAGGGATGTTACAAAAAGCTGGCATGGCCAGCACCTCCTCTCACAGGCTCTAGGGGTTATACAGATGACAGCCCCAGAGACAGGCAATCAGACCTGCTGTGATAAACTGGTTGATGGCAGTGGCTTGCCTGGTTTATGAGAATCCAGATGACCTGAGAGTGCAAGCCACTAAATGGATGGCCTTCCTAGACTTGATAACTGTGCTACATGAACTGGACATGCAGGCCATCCTGATAGCTCAGTGGACTAAAGCGCCTGCTTCAGCAGAGCGCAGCAGCCTGGGTTTGATCCCCAGTGTGGTATGCAGGCCCTGCCCACAGAGCGCATTGAGACAGTGTCAATTGAGACTGGGTGTGGTGGCAGGCACAGGCCTATAATCCTAGGACTTGGGAGGCTGAAAACTGGAGATTCACTACAAGTCTGGTTTACGTAATGAGACCCTGTAGACCCTGTAGACCCCATCCTAAATACAGAAAGAAGGAAGGAAGGAAGGAAGGAAGGAAGGAAGGAAGGAAGGAAGGAAGAAAGAAAAAAAGAAAGAAAGAAAGAAAGAAAGAAAGAAAGAAAGAAAGAAAGAAAGAAAGAAAGAAAGAAAGGCAGCAAATGATATTTTCATTGCAGTACTATAGCTCACATGAGGAACTATGATGGCACACACTGAAGACATGATCCTGCAGTGGACTGGCTGGCACATTTGTGTCAGTAGCAGCCCTTCTAGCCCTCTTTATAGATCACCCCATCTGTGATGCTGTGGACAACTTGGCCAGGCTGGAAGACATAGAAGCAAAGTGCCATAGTGAGGTGAAATCTATAAAAGCTCTACTGGCAAAGGAGAAAAAGAAGAGGAGTCCTGATGAGTGGAGTCATCCCCCCAAGGACCGGCTATGGAGCTCCTGAAGGTTGTTTGGTGCTGGATCTAGAAGGACCTGCAGGCTGCTGGCCTAGCTGCAGATAAGATAGATGGGCGACCTTTGTGCAGGTTGCTGACTGTGGAGGTGGCTGTGCCCTGAGCAGCAGTGCTGGCTGATGGGTCAGGGCCAGAAGCCAAGCAGCTTTGATGAAGCAGGAAGGAGTGACACTGGCCTCCTTCTACCTCAGTTAGGAAGTGGACCAAAGTACCTGGGTCTTGAATTGCTGAGAGACCAGAGGCCACTGTGGAGTTGATTTTTTACTGGTCCTTAAAGAATTGCAGCATGCGTTAGTGTGGGTGGATACAGGAGCTTTGTCAGCCATAATACACCACAACTCAGACTGCTTTACAGAACACAGTTCATGCACAGAAGGGTATGGAGTTCACTGCATCAAAAGGCCCAGGCAATTTCGGGCATTGGAAGCTTGCCCCCACGCCTATATGACACTTATGGCTCCCCAGTTTCTGCATACATCCCAGGGTGGACACAATGACTGGTTTGGCTTGATCCCATGAAGGGAGAATTCTAATGGGAAATCTTCATGGTTCAAAACCATAGTCTGAGGCCATCCACACCATGCACAACTGACTGTCCTGCAGGATATATACGTTGTTTGTTTGAAGCCATATCAGTTGCCTGGAGGTCATGGAGCAATGGGACAGACAAGCTGTCTTGAAACTGGAAAAGGTGGAGGTGATACACCCTACACAAAGGCCCGTGCAAAAGCCAGATGGGTCATGGCAACTGATTATAAAGTTTCATCCTGATACTGTCAGTCAGGACCAATTTGCCTTCATGCAGGAGGGCAGGCAATGGACCTTTCAGATGTTGCTACAAGGCTATTTGCCCAATTTTGTGTTCTGGCCTGGTGGTGCAGAACCCAATCACTTGGTTCAAGCCATACTCTGGCACTGTTTCGTACTGAAGATATTATTTTAACCTTTGATTGCCTTGCAGATTAGAAAGCCACCTTGCACAGTCTGGAGGAAGCTTCGCTGCCATAGGATGGGGGATGGACCATGTATAAAGACGAGGTGTAGGGACCCAGCTTGTCTGTGTTATGTGGCTCGGTAAGATGAGAAGCATGACAGCACACAAAGCCCATATGTATCTGGGTTTGCTAGGTCTCCCACAGACTCATGGCACCTCGCTTCCTGCTGTGTCCCTTATACACAGTGACTAACAGGGTCATGCCAGGGGGCTGGGCAATGCAGTGGAAGCTGCACGCTGGAGGGCTGCTGCACAGGTGTGAGCCCTGGATATCACTAACTCTAATCTGCCTTTCATCCTACCAGTGCAGATGACAATGAATTTGGTGGGGAATCAATGGCAAAAATGGGGGAAGCAGGAACACCTGTTGGCTTTGGTCACAGTTGTAGGAGGAGCCAGGAGCCTGGATTCCATGATTGAGAAACAGCAGTAGGCTGCTCCGCATGACCTTGAGGAATCACAGGACAGATGGAAGGCTGGGCAGGGCAAAACTATCCCATCCCGGGAGTGCAGTCACACAGGTTCCCACTCTCATTCATGCACTGGGGAATGTACCACCAACAGTGGGGCTCTTTGTCTGTTATCCCATTAGCAGCCAAGTTGGCAACAGTTTTGGGACCCATGACGTATGTGGCTCAGGAACCAGTTTGGGAAGATGAACCACAGCATTCAACCCTATCCCCAGGGTCTAGCCATGACCCAACCCTGCAATCAACAGTAGTCACTGTCCAGCCCAGTACAGAAACACTCTGGTTTGAAGCCAAAACAGCAGAGTTAAGCCAATGGCAGAGGCTCAAACAGTGTGGTTGCCCCCTCTGTGTGCATGGAAGGTTGGGCCATCTTTAGGGGGCTGAAGCTCTGCTTGCCAGGTTGGGAAGCTCAGGAGTGACAGACAGGCACCATCCCTTGTAGGGAGCGAAGCTCTGGAGAGATGAATGGGATGTGGCCAGCAAGCTGACCAGGTAGGAATCATGGATCAGGACATAAGGCCCTCCTCTCCCCAATAAATGGATTATCAATTCCTTTTCCAGGCATTGCAGCGATTGACTGCTAGGAATAGTGCATGAGCAGAGAAACTGTCTGCTGATGTCATCAGGAATAGCATCTGACAAGGGGTAGCATCTGACCAGAGATAGTGTCTGACCAGGGCCAAGGACCATAGCCCTAGCCCTCCAAGTTGAAACCTTTGCTCAACATGAGGCCCAGGCCTTGAGTGTTACGTGTCAGGCTTTAATGTTGCTTATAGATAAAACCATTCAAATTACAAAGTGGTTTTCAAAATCACATGGTTTTTGATAGGTTAACTCCAACACAGACAGGTTCTTGTGCCCTGTCACATATAAAATGTTACATTTATACACCCATGGCCTTTGAGAGGGTGGGATGTGGAGAGCCACTCAGACTCCTTCGAAGCTCAGGGGCATCCTAGGACACCTGAGGGTGTGACCCTGCTTGGCTAGCACAGGCGCACAGTAGAATACATCTATGTAGCCATGAAAGTATGGGTAAACTGGTTACAGCAGCAGGTGAGAATGTGAATATGAGATAACACTGTATAAGAATTATACACTAGAGACTCAGGTGGCTCTGGCGCTTGTGCTCTTGTGCTCCACTCCATGCTGCCTGCTGTCATTGCTGATGTGTTGTTCATGTGTGTTCTCTAACCTTGGGGTCTCTGCATTCTTACAGGAACTTGGGCAGGATTAGAGTAGGATGGCCTAGACCATTAGCCTGTGATGTGGGATCCAGCTCTGCTTCTCAGGAGCCATAGGTAGAGGTTCTCACAGGGTTCATTGAGATTTGGACAGTATTGCAGTAAAGAGGGACACAGAAGAGCTTTCTATCATAACTTCCCACGATAGCTGCACCCTGTGCCTCAAGCATAGCATGTACTCATATTCTTTCTTTTATTTCTTTTTCTCTTCACTTGGGTCAGGCTTGCTCTGCAGAGCCAGTGTCTTCCCCACTGTTCACTTTTATTTCCTCAAATTATCTTTGTCATTGGTTTTTGGTTTTTTTGTGCTATT
>PVKA01002836.1:98355-118615 GCA_004027165.1 Ctenomys sociabilis
TGGAATTGGTATTTTCCTGCCCCAGCCTCCAAGAGTACTGGTATTATAAGCATGCTCCACCAGTTTGTCTTTTGTTTCTGCTTTTTTTTTTTTACCACTTTCTGTCTATGCACCAAACCCTGCTAGGAACACCCTTAGAAAATGTTTCATTTTATGGAATGAAGTGTTGGGTGCCTCTAGAACTGTCTTTTTTTCTTCTATGACAAATGTTTGTAGTATGAGCAGTTGACTGTCATCTTGGAGAGCTGCTCTCTGAACACAGCGCAACTTGTTTCTATTTGATCCTCGCCCTTTTGTCCCCACCCCATCCAGCTCCCCATTTCTTATTTTTACTCCTGATATTATTATTAATTCATGTTTATGACATATAATATCCACATTCATTGAGATTATTAAGACCTCATACAAAGACTATTTCTGCAGTACAGTTCATTAGTATTTTCTTTTTTTTTTTTTTTTTTTTTTTTTTTTTTTTTTTTTTTGTCTTTTTGAGACAGGGTCTCACTATGCACTTCAGGCTGGCCTTAAGCTCACTTTGTAGCTCAGGCTGGTCTCGAACTCACAGCAATCCTGTCTCAGCCTCCCAAGTGCTGGGATTACAGGCCTGCACCACCACGCCCGGCTAGTATTTTCATTTGTAGTTCACATAGGAATTTATTTATGATGTCATCTTTTAAGTATTGAAAGCAAACAGCTAGTTGATGTTTATTCTACACACCCAATACACATTTTAAGATACATTATTTTATTGATATTTTTGTTCCTGTTAAGTTCACATTGTATAATATGTTAAGAACTTTTAGGCACAGCAAGAAGACTAGTAAGATGTGAAGTATGTGCTAGGAAAAAGACAAGAAAGCAAGATGCATGTGCTTTCAGTGTAAGTGATATGTGTGTTCACAACATGCTTCTTTTATGTATGAAAACTACATTAGGTGTCCGTGTGGGGTAACCAGTGGTCAACTTGTCACATCCAGCTGAGCTGACTTGGGGTCCTGCTGGGTGTGGAAGGCTCCTTGAAGACTGTTAGGAGAACAGGCGGGGATGGTACTATGCTGTGGATTTCCCTGGAGGAGCTTGTCATGCCGGTTGATGAAACAGAAGAGAGGGCTGGGGAGATAGCTCAGTGGAATAAATGCTTGCCTGGCAAGCACAAGGTCCTAGGTTTGATCCCTGGTGCCATCAAAAAAAAGAAAGAAAGAAACAGAAGAGGACACAGTTGTTGCAAAGGAACTGGACAGTGGAAAATGGTCTAAGGGCTTTCACCATTCAGAAAGGCATATATGCAAGCAGGAGTTCCCTCCGGGTGTCTCTTCACGTTGCTGGGCTCTGTGGTTAGAAGTGAATGGGAAGCAGGACTGTAATTGTAATAGCACTCTTCATATGTAGGGCTTAGATACATATTTGCAATCAGATTATTTAATCTAAGTATTGGCTAAATAATCAAAGTTTGGTCACTCTTTGAATATTTTGATTTGGGTGAGGAAATGAGTGCATAAGAATTGTGAATTTCTAGTAGTTATATTAACAGACATCTGGATAGATCAAGGCATACTAACTTGCCAACAAATCTGCCACTGGAGACTGTGGTTTAAGCAACTGTGTCTGCTTATCAAGTTGACCATGAATAGACTGTAGTGGAGTAGTGATCAATTTGTCAAACCCAGCTGGTTAAAAATCAGTATGGCACTAGGTGTGGACAGCCCACCTGAGGATTGCTGCTTACAGTGAACGAAAGAACTAGAGGGGAAGGTGACAGACTGTTGATCCTCCTGGAGAAGCCTGCCTTGCTGGCTTTCCTGATCCGAGCTCCGCTGTTCTCACCAGAGAAGAGCAGCTCCTTGCAGTCACGGAGGATGGCTGTGGTTCCCTTTGGTGAAGACCTGGTCGTTACCTTCATCTTTGCTTCCCAACTCCAGATCCCCCAGCTGGGTGGCCCAGATCCTTCATCCTGTGGGCACAGGCTTCCTAGCTTCCACCACTGGCCTCGAGCCTTCCCAGCACAGATCTGTGATACAAACTCACATGAGACATTATCATGGGCTCTCGGCCTCCAGGTGGCCTCAGGGGAGGACAGCTGTGGGATCCAAGCCCTCAGCTGGGTTTTTGGGCTCTCAGTGTGTGGACAGATCTCTTGTACTCTGTGTCCTCTGACTCTTTGGGAGAATATTATAAAATAGTCTTATAAGCTGTGTCCCATATTAAATCTTTTCCCTTATAAACTGACTGTAACAGTGTCATAATTGAAGCAACAATAATTTTTGGTGTAGTTTTATTTGTGTTTTCAGTACAGTGCATATAAGAATTTATTTCTGTTGTTTTATTTTTGAATGTAAACAAAGAAATAGTTCATGTTCAAAAATTTGATGCTAACTTTAAATATAAAAGACATTAGTTCGATACTTAATTTTATTGACATTTTTTCTGTTAAGTACACATTGCTCAATAAAACTCATAAACTTAAAATTAGAAATTCACCAATACAAAGACTTCTAAAAAGAAGAAAGTATGAGCATTACATACCCAACATGAGGCTCCTTTGAACAAAAATTACCATGGCCAGCCACAAATGAACAACAGGAGTTCCTGTGTCCCACAGTTGAAGTTAGCACGAGCTGCACCAGGCTTCTGCTGTGGTCTAGTACAATTTTACATTGCAAAACATGGTATGGGTGCACTCTAGCCCCTATGATGCCAGTGATATTTACACTAATCATGTAACACTTTCCATCACGTGGGTATAGCATGAAGGTTGGCACGCGCACAAGTGCATGCACTGGTCACCTTGTACACTGGACCAAGTGTGTTGACACAGTGGTCACTTCCTGTATCACCATGCCTCACAGCCACTGAGATGCACATTTTATGATGATAAAATAAAAATTTTCATCAGAGCAGTATGGTATGGGATTGAGAAACCCAAGGGTGAAAGTGTTGAGGAGTAAATGTTCTAAGTCTCAAAATAATTTAAAATGATATGATACTAGTCTAAAGTTAGACAGCATTGCATTGATGCATCTATAGACCAGTTTCAGGCACTTGTGAACTAAGACAGTTTTGAAGACAAATGTGAGTGGGTGCCATATTGTCTACTTAGTTTGAAGCATCAGTCACCTACATGTGCATATTGAGTTTCAAATTATACATGGATGGGGTAAAATACAATTAAAACTTTATTCTGTACCGGGGCACACTGAGACAGCAATTAAGACTGTGGATCACTATGAGTCCCATCTAGTAGTGAGACCCTGAGCACCTTGCAGACCCTTCCCCTTCCCTAGAATACAAAAAAAAAAAAACAAAAAAAAAACAAAAAAAAAAAAACCTTAAAAGTAAAAATAGAATGAAGTAATTTCACAAACATAGAGACATGTGATGGGCTAGCTAATTTCCCTGATAGCCACAGACTATAGAAATCTGAAATGAGCATTAAGCATACAACTAAAATATCTCTGTTCTTCTCAGACATAGTCATACTTTATTTTTTAATTAATTTTATTGAGAAACAAATATCAATGAGTCAGTTTCAAAACAAGTTAGTAGGACAGTTACAATAATTAATACATTGCATATTGTTGTCTATGTAGTAGTTACTCATAGTACAAATGCAGGCATGATATCCTGTCCAAACACTATTAGTACAAATCTTCTCATTGAATTAAGAGAAAGCTGTATATCTATCCTTTTGGTATATACATATATATAATATATAATATATATCACTATAAAATGGTCCTTCATTTGTTACCCCCATTTTTGTTTAGTTTTGTTGGAGATGGGTATTCCATTTCCATTTAAATATTGTAGGTGCATGAATTCAGAAAAATAATCCAATATAGTCGAGTCATAGTCATACTTTAAAACAAAAAAATTAACTTTCTTATTGCATGTTTGCAATACATTAAAAATTTTGTGATTTTTTAATTTCTTTAAAATATATCAGTGGGTAAGCTTAATACTTTTCTTATTCCAATGCATTTATACTGATCCACACAACCTATAAATGCTTGCCATTGTTTTACTTTGATCACTGAAACTTGCCACAGGAAAAGATAAAACCTAGATGTAAGTACTAAAATTAAACTGAGACCACCCAAACTTACATCACACTGAAAGTGAATTAAATTTTTTTTAACTTAATTGAACTGATGGGAACATTTTAGACACATGTAGTGACCACATCCATCACAGTGATTTATACCTGTAAGTGCTATAACCTGACTTCTTTTTTCCCCTGTTCTCCTACCCTCCCATCAAAATCACTTCCCTATTTTACTTATAAAAGCTTTGTTTCAACTTTCTCCTTTTTTCTTTTTCATCCTTATTGCCTTATCTTTCTTATCTTCTCCCACATCACTTCCCCTTCCCTATTTCACTTTTTTTTTTTTTTTTTTTTTTTGGCTGTACCGGAGATTGAACTCAGGACCCTGCGTTTGCCAGGCAAGTGCTTATTCTACTAAGCTATCTCCCTAGCCTCTCTATTTCACATTTTCCTATTTCACAATAGCTACTATACATTTTGCTTATTTACACTTTTAGTATCACACAACAGAGAGAGTGAGATATTTATCCATGCATGTGTGTCTGATTTATTTAATTTAAGAGTATAGTCTCAAGGTATGTCCATTTACCTAGAAATCTGAAGTTTATCCCTTATGGCTGAGTAATACTCTACTGTATTAAACACACACACACACACACTCTCTCACACACACACACACACATACACACACACACATCTTATTTATCCATTGGTTGGTTGATGGGAATTTGGGCTATTTCCAAGGTTTAGCTATTACATACTGTACTGATATAAACCTGGGTGGACATACCTAGCTGTGGTATGATGCTCTTAATTCTTAGAAAGATGCTACACACCTGGGTCAAAGTTTATGAGGACTCTCCACACTGATTTCCACAGTGGTGGCACCAGTCTATACTCCCTCCAACAGTGGAGAAAGGTTCCTTTTTTTCCCCCACAGCCTCACCACCATGCTATTGGTTGGTTTCTTGATAATAGCCATTCTTTCAGGGGTGAGGTGGAATCTCAAAGTTGTTCTAATTTGCATTCCTCAATAACCAGTGATACAGAACATGTTTGTCATACATTCATTTGCAGTTTCTATTTCTTCATCTGGAAGCTGTCCATTCATGTCAAATGTTACTTTTTGGATTAGGTCTTTAAATTTTTTTTGTTGTTGTTGTTATTATATTCTCAGCTGTCTGAGGAAGAGCTGGTGAAGTTTATTCCCCATATTCAGGTTGTCTATCATCTTGGTTTTTTTGTTGTTGTTGTTTGAAATTCAGTGTCATTTCTAATTTTTAAAAAATATGTTTATTTTCTTTAAAAAAAATAGAAACACTGATACTGCTGGAAGAAGAATAAGCAAAAGTCTTGAAGACATTGATATGGGCAAAGTCTTTGTGAACAAAACCCTAGTAGTATAGGAAATATCACAAAGAAGCAAAAGCTGTGATCTCATCTTATTGGAAGGTTTTGCACAGGGAGAGAAACACCCAACAGCGAAGCGGCAGCCCAATTCTTCCTACTTGAGCATGGAATAAGGGAATGGACTAGGCTGCTCGGGCAGCTCAGGGTAAAGCAAGCACCTGTGCAGCTTCCTGGATTCAAGCACCAGCACTAAACAGAAGTAAAAGCCATCAAACAAAACATCTTTATGAAACAAAGATAAAATACAAGTCCCGCTTTCTAAGAATTTTGTGAATTTCCATCAAAACAACTGTGAAAACAGGGGAGCTACAGTAAAAATGCCCAGCTACCATCTGAAGAGGGAAGGCTTCATCCAGCCATGTGCAAAGCAGGCAGACGGCGAGGAGGTGGACAGGCTAATCCATCACACTCTTTCTGGCACCACTAAAGCTTAGCTGGACACCTGTCTGAAGATTTGTTCTCAAGTTGTACCTCAGCTGGGTTCTCTTTGTGATCCAGAAAGATTTTCTGAGTAAACCTCATTTGATCATTTCCATTTGGATCGGGTATAGAGCTATATTCTTAGACACCTATTTCACTAAAAGGCTCTGACATAATGCGCAGAGAATACCATTATGGCTTGCAATAGCACAACTCATACTTTGAGAATGAGTTAAATTGAGAACCTGCTGGGAATGGTGGCTGAAGAAGTTTGAGGCCAGGTGGTCAATTCAGAGAGACTATGGCTCAAAATTTAAAATTGGAAAGAGTTAGAGATGTAGCTCACCCCTCCCTATGTTCAGTCACTCAATGGCCAAAAAAGGAATAGGCCAGAGCCATTATTCCACTGCCTTTTCCTATTTTTCTCTCCAGGCACATACTCCTTTCCTAATTTTAAAATGTTATGTAGTGCTATAAATGTACTTTATAACTAAATTCTGTGATGTAAGATCACTCAATATACTTAGTTGATTAGCAAATTAATTTTACTTAACAGTAATATTTTATGTTATTAAACTTTTATTGCTAATCCTTTCCAAAGACACTTTTAATTAATAAACATTTATTATTCAACATTATGATGCCCATATTTGAACTCTATAAATTTCCCCTTGCTTAAATTACTTTTCAGTGCCCACCAGCACTGCTGTGAAACATGAGAAAATTTCATGTTAATGGTCCGTGATTGGTGGCAGACTTACCCGTTTGGGTGCAGGGTACAGAGCTCAGTGCTCTTTGGGAGTGCAGATCAGTCTTAAACTGATGACTGCTGGAGGATTGCTAGTTATTCTCAGTGCAGTGCCTGTAGCACATTTAGAATGTAGGGGGTGTGCACCATTAGTTCCAGAGTTCCAGGCTCCTGTGTCACTAGTTTGCTGTAGAGGCAACTCTTCAGTCGACTTCTATTTAAAATTAAATAGATGTTGGCGAGCCATCAGAACAGGGACAGAAACATAGAATGTCAAAAGTGTGGTTTCTTTTTCCTTTGGAGATGAGTGGCTTCTTCAGATCTTCTCAGATCTGGGGCCTGGTTCCTCTCCTCCCCAGCTCAGTGGAGTGGACACAATATGTGGATGTTGGCATCAGAAGCTGAAGTTCAGTTTTGCTTATGCAGGCAAAAGAGGGAGAGGTCAGGTCCAGCGATGGGTGAAGCAAGGCTGGAAGAGTCTGTCGTCTTTGTTTTCTCTCCCCATAGTTGCTTGTGTAGAAGTCTCACACACCTGTGCAGGATAGGATGGTGACGTGCCTGATGAGGGCTCTCGCATCCTCAAAGGTTTTCTTTCTCTCTTTACCAAAATAAGTGACCTCTTTTGATTTGGTGACTGGGTAGTAAAATGAACCTCAACATATGGACCTAAGCAGTCATAGCTCAGGACTCAGTTTCTTAGGCACCCTGCCCCAAAACTTCTCCTTCTTGGTCCCATGCAGACCCAAGCCCAAAACCACAGAACAAGTCCACCTGCCTTTGACCTGGGCGAGCAACCACAGAAACACTCCTTTGTTAGGAGTGTCAGAAGTCCCACAGCCCAGGTAGCCCTGATGAGATAAGCTGTCTCTCACTGCTCCAGCCCACAAACACCCTCCCCACTCTTCACAAAGCCCTGTGTTTTGCTTGTGCACTGCTGTCTTGGTCCACCAGTCAGCCAGCCTGCTGCCCCCAGTAAGTCCTCTACTCGCATCAGAATGCCTGGTCTGGTCAATTGTGTGGGTTCGCACCTAACATGCAGCTAATGTTTGTTACTTTTGCCATTGCAAAGATGAAATATTCAGCACCCAAAGTTAAAGGAGGAAAGGTTTGCTGTAGCTCACAGTTCACACTGGCTCTAGTCCATAGCTAGTTCCAACGCAGGCCTGGCAGAGGGGCATGACAGAGCTCAAGAAGTTCCTGACAGGCAGAAGGTGGCCAGGCAGAGAGCAGCAAAGAAACAGCAAGCAATGGCCACAGCTGTTTCTGTCTCTTATATTCTATTCAGGTGACACAGCGCAGGGTAGGGAGCTCTCTCACCCAGGGTGGGCTTTGCCTGTATACATGCCCAGAACTACGATCAATAGACAAATTGGTCATTGCATGCTCCTGGCACCAGCATCCTGCCCTCCACCCCAGCTTTGCACACCCAAGATGCAGACAGCCCTGAAAAGTCCCCTTTATGACCACGTAAGGCTTCGAGGTGGGGGGGACATCAAGATACACCAGTAGCAGCTGTTCGTTTGTTTTTGTTTATTTTGTACACTAGAGGTGAAACCCGAAACCTCATGTATGCTAAGTAAGTGTTCTACCACGGAACCACGTCCCCAGCTCTTGCATTTATTTAGTTCATTATTTTCAGTTCTGAAGACTGAATCCTTTGCACTGCCTACATCTCAGCCCTGTGCCATCAGGGTGTTTATTCTTAAACTGCTTCTTTATGCAGTCAGACAATTACTGCACAGGAAGCTAACCTGACTAAAAACTGAAATCCACCAGAGCTGATCACAGTTGAAATATTCTGGTGGCTGTTAGAACATGTCCGTGAGTGACCTTTGAACTCTGATCTTTCCTTTTGGTAAATGCTCAGCTGGGGAAAACCGCAGGCCACTTGTGATCCTGTCCACTACTGTGGATGCTGGAAGCAGCCCAAACAACTCAACAGAGGGACCTTTCATTTTTGTTTTCTACTTCAGTGGGGCTGTTTAATGTGAAACTTTCCAGCTTCCTACTAGGTGCTGTGTTCAAATTTGTTCATTTATTTAATGTGCAACTATTATAAGACCTCACATATGTGTGAGAATAAAGTGTATTTTTTTGGCTATTTTTGAAGAGCTTATTCTGAGAAACTGCAGATTGTAGTCATGTGAGACAAGGAGCACCATGACAACAGAGGACAAAGCCCAAGTGCTGAACCTGTGACATAGTTAGAAGTGTGACTTGTGTTTTCTTCTGAAACTTGAAACCCGATTTTGCTAAAAACAAAAACCAACTAAAATAAAAAAAGACAACAGTGACTATTTAGTTTGGGCCACAGATGCACAGTAAGTAACTAAAAGTTAAGCAAAGCTTGACCTTCAATTCGTGTCTCCTTCATGACCTTAAAGCCATGGGTCCCATCTCTGCTGGGCCCGGCTGTGGAAGTACTCAGCATCAGGGCATGGCTGATGAAAGCGAGGAGTACAAGGCCGATTAGCTCTAAATTTGCATAATTTAGCTCGCCTTGCTTCAAGATGGAGAGCAGCAAGATAAGAGACTGATAGCCATTCAGTTACCAGTGAGCATTCAGGAGTGGTCTCCAAGCCTGATTTACTAGAGAGCTTCCACAAAACTGAGGCCACCTGAAGCAGAAACAGTCACCTCCAGAGAGACTTGGCCATTGTCTCTGAGCCTGCCCAGGTCCCAGAGGAGATCCTGGCACCAGCTGGCCCAAAGTCTGTGCATCTCAGAATCAGCGTCAGCCAAGGTGTGGGGGAAGAAAAAAAGAAACACTGAGAGCTTAATTCCAGGGGCAGCAAGCCAATGCTGCTCAATTATGGGGCACAGACTCCATAGCTATGCGGTACCAAGTCATTTCCCTGATGGAATTCCCACACGAGATGGGAATGAACATAACCTCTACTCACAGATGTGGTACAGAGCAGAAGATAAGCACTCATGCTTACACATGGTAAAATAGCAGAAGCAGGGATATCATTCTGGAAGGGTGTGGCAGAGGAAAGAGTGTAAGTTCATGGCAGCTAGGAAGAAGAGGAGAAGAAAAGGGGAGAGGGATAGACTGAGAAGATATTTCCTCCAGGGACCTCCTTTCTCCACCTAGGCTCTGCCTCCTACCTTCATGATTAACCGATTGACAAGGTCAACACCCTTGGGATCCAATCACTTTAGGCTCCATCTCTGCACATGGTCACACTGAGGACTGACCCCTCCATACACGCATCTCTGGGGGATGCCTCATGTTTAAACTATAGTCCAAAACCCTTTGAGAGAATTGGACAGCAAAATTTTCTGAATATTAGCAGACATCAGGATCCTCATGGTTTGGAGAAGCTTGCTTCAAGTTGTAGATTCAGAAAGTGATGGAAGGAGCCAGTTCTGCCTCTTGTTAGTTGTCACCTTGAGGTGCCCTAAGAGTCCCTGTGGACTGGTGTGGCTCTTACCAGCTGGCCTGGGTCTCTAACCTCACATGAGATGGCCATGAGATGTGGGCTGGTTCTTGAGCCTTCTGATGAACATCACCATTGCCTACCCTCTTCTGTAGCCTTTCTAGAGTCAGTTCCTGTATTGGCTTCTACGATGTCACCAATCAACTGAGGGTTCTTCTTTAATTTGCATAAAGATTATGAATAGGTAAAGTGCAGCTCTTTTCGTTTTAACATCCTTGACTTTGGATGGCAACAGCTCCCATTTATTTCAGTGTTAACAGTCCTCATCACTGTTCAGAGCCAGTAACTCCTGGCCAGTTTGAGGGAACTTTACTGGCCAGTGGAATATGACCTGCCCCTGGGGGATTGAACCCAAGATATTTATACTGAGCTACATCCCTAGATCTATTTTTTTAAATATATGTATTTGGTACAGGGTCTCTCTGTGCAGCTTGGACTCATAATGATCCTCCTATGTTCAGCCTCCTTGGCACTGGGATTACAGGTGTGCACCACTGCACCTGGACTCAGTGGCCAGCTCAGTGTGCCTGAGGGTAGGGTCAGCATAGTATGTAGTACCAGGGATTGAACCCTGGTCCCTGCACTTGTCTAAGCAGGTGCTTAGTCCACTGAACTATCTCACAGGCCCTCTATTTTTCTTTTCATTTGTCATTTTTGTAGACTCTTGCTAAGCCTCTAAGTTGCAAAGACTGGCTCAAGCACGCAGTCTTACTGCCTTGGCCTTGCGGAGTTCTAGGATCCCAGGCTTGTACCACCATGCCAACTATTCTTTATTGTTTGCAGTTGTTTTCTGCCACCAGGTGACTCTGCTTTGGGTGTCAGCAAACTCCATTCAAGAGAGAAGTCACAAGCAGGGAGACCAATGCTGTCAGGAAGAGGCTTTGTTAGGACTTCTGGTGAAGCCAGCTGAGCCCACTGAGGGCATAGGAACAAAGGTAGTGCTATGCAGGTCTGGCATCAGATTTTCTCTGTGGTCATGGGGAAAGGAAAAGCTTCTAGTAGACTTGAGGGAGAAGGACTGCAGATGAGTGGACTCTTCTAGAGAGGCTTCAGTGCACAGACTTCCAAAACAGGCATATGTCTGAGGCCTGCTTCTTATCAAGGCAAATATCTCCTCAGGCAGCCACAGGGGTTTCTGATGTAGCTAGGATGGCCCCAAGGTATTCTGAGGCAGCCATTGAATAAAAGTGTTTTTGGGAAGCCTTGGGCCCTTCCTTCCTGTCTCTTATGCCAGGGAGGAAAAAACAGAATTTTGGGGTGCTCATAATAGGAGCTGGCTCGGTGTCACATGCATAGAAGCCCAGCACTCAGGAGGCTGAGGCAGAAGGACTGTGAACTGGAGAAGGAGACCCTGTCTATAAACAAACACATAAACCAACAAATGTTGCTGATCAGATCTGAGCTACCTTGGCAGCTTGGTTCAATTTTGAACCGAGCTGCAGAGATACCAGACTGTTTACTGAAGGTGCAAGAAGATTTCTGAAACCCAGTTCATTTCTGCTGCTCTTCTGTACAATACATGCTTTCCCCAAAGCAGGAAGAGACCTGACCACACCACCAATTTTTTTTTTTTTTTACAAAACAGCTTAACTTTTGCTAGCACCAATTTTAAGTGCTGACTAATAAATGATTCAATTTCCTCTTGAGACCTAAAGCTATAAATACAATCACCATTTTACAAAACTTGTGTGTTTTCTGTTTTCCTAGGTTGCAATCCTAATTAGCCCCAAGTAAATGTAATGCTCTCTGTTCTCAACCTGGTTGGTTCTAGATCCACAAAGGGCCTCTGTCTCTATGAGCACGTCCTGGAGTGTGAAGATGACCAGAGGCAAAGAGATGAATAGCAAACAAAGCTGAGGCCAACAGCAGCAAAGGAGGTGGGACCAGCGCCTGAGAAACACAAATGGCTGGTGTCAGTCAGCCCACCACAACAGCTACACCAGAGGAAGAAGGGTCCTAGGCAGATGGTAAGGGACTATCATGGTGGGACAGGAAGCTGGGATAGCAAAGTAGACTCCTGGCCACAGGAGACTCTTCATCTGTTTGTAGCATTGTGGAGTTTCAACAGACCCTTCATGAGACCCTGATAAAACCACAAACACAAAAGCAGAATGTTTGCATGCAAGGATAACAGTTACTGAACCACAAACCCAAATGAACTCTCTAGCTTTATGTTGGAGGTCACCCAGCTGGGTGCTCAACTTCCTATGAGCTTTACTATAGGTAAAACACCTCAGCCATTGAGGGATGGTAATCACTGAGTGGGTTACTTTCTGGGGACCTAGAAGTTGCTTTGCTGGGAACACGGAGTCTTCACCTGCACTGCAGGTGCGTGACAGCTGACAGAAAGGGTCGGAGGCAGGCATCTCTGCCTTTGTACTGTCTTACCGCTGAGCATATCCACACAGCTCTGCACTCCCACATGCCCATCACTAAGGAAATGTGTTTTCCAAGACTGAGACTCCACATTAGTTTGGCTCATCACCCCTGAGGCCAGGGTGTGAGCATTAGACCCCACCCTGTCCTGTGCCACTGAAACTCCTTCAGCCCTGTCCTAAGGCCCTGCCACATCTGTAGGATGACGATACTAGAGGGAGTCAGCAGCTCACCAGTGTTTTGTGTCCTCTTAGCTCTACAAACACCAAGGCCAGGGAGCTTTGTGCGTGGTGGTGGCACCAGCTGCAGGGAACTCAGCCTTTAGCGTGAGTGGAGAGTGATTGTCCAGTGGTCCAAGTCCATCACAAGAAAAAACACCCTTTGAAAGCTGCCTCAGCCCAATGGGATGACCGGACTTAGCGTGGCTCAGCAACTCAATAAAACCTGCTGCTCCTGTGAGCAGTAGCTCATGCATGCCTGTCAGCCAGGTTTTTAAGCTTGTTCTTATTAGTGTCTGCATCTGATACACAATAATTGCTTTCATCTTGGGGAATTTGTACAAATTTGTTCACAGCCTTACCTTACCTTGATCTTCCTTTCTGAGACAGGGTCTCACTCTGCAGGTCAGGCTGCTTTGAGCTCACTTTGTAGCCCAAGCTGGTCTCCAATGCCCAACAATCCTCCTGCCTCAGCTTCCTGAGTGCTGGTTTGCAGATGTGTGCCACCAAGCCCACTGTACCTTGATTTTTTTACTGTCCCACCACTCCTCCAGCCCTTCCCTTTCCCTCCTTCCCCTGCTTCTCTTCCAATCTCTTCATTGCCTGCCTCCCTGTCTCCTACCATCTCCATCTTATTTTACCCAGTAAGTCATTTGTATTTTGGGTCTTTCCTATTAGAGCAAGTCCCACGTTGACTGAAGCTATTCTCCCTGCTTTCTGTGCAGGACTTTATATGCCTGTAAATTCAGACCTGGTCTCATTTCTACCATCAAATGACCCTGTCACTTGGTGTTACCAGGTTGGACATGGAGATCAATCATGCATCTTGTGTCTGGTGTTGTTCTTGGAGACTGCATGTAGGAACTGGCCAGAAGCTGACTGTACTCCGTGGAAATGGCACTGGTGCTGGCTGCTGTGCATGGCCTTTCTGACTTGTCAGGAAGATTGAGCCTACGATGTTCACCTGAAGTTAGAGAGGAGGTTGGGACAGAACTTGGAAATTTGTGTTTCTACCCTTAACATTTTCCTTAAGCTCCAGATCCCAGTACCCACCCACCTACTGGAAGAAAACAGACTTTTTATTTTAAAGAGAGAGAGAAAAAAAGCAATAAAAATGATACAGAATTTTAAAACCAGATGATAGGAAATTAACAATGGCTATTATATTGCATATTGTTATCTTCAAAATTGTTGCTCAGATTACCAGATATAGGCATGCAAGATGGATCCAACAATATAAGCATGAGCTATTCCTTTCAATGAAATAATTTAAATTAATAGCACAATTAGCTATCTTGTGTGTGTAATATATATATATATATACACATATGTATACATACTTTCCAAACTAACCCTGGTAATGTAAATTCAAGTCAGTTAGGATCCTTTATGAAGTTTAATTTGAAGCAGAACAGCACACCCAGAGCCTCACACTGAGCTATAATATCAACCCTTTTTCATTTTTTTATAGTATTGATTGATTGATTGATTGTACTGATTGTACTGGGGATTGAGCTTAGGGCCTTGGGCTTGCCAGGCAGATGCTTATGCCACTGAGATATTTCCCTATCATTTATTTATTTGTTTATTTTCATGTTTGTAGCACAGAACAGTGATGTTTATTAGGGTGCTGCTATGTGCATACAACATGCTTTGATCATGCGCGACTCCTCCACTGCCCTGGTTCCCTTCCCTTTTTCCTGTTGTCTACCTTCTAGTTTTCCATTATTTTATTTTTTATTTTCTGCTTTGAGATAGGGTCTCCCTCAGTTTCACATGCTGGTATCACATATAATCAAAGCATGAACATTCGAGCTAGCAGGTACATTTATATTTTTGAGACCTAGCAATAGTAGCTCACTAGCTCTTAGACCCATTTATTCATGGAGTCTGACAGTTTGCTACAAGCAGCTCTAGCTTTAGTTAAGAGGTCACACATGTATTTACTATCAACATGACATACCAGCATTACATCAGAAATCAACCAGACGAACATACACTTATCATGAAATACACAGCATTTAGTCAGATTAAACCAATGGATTACCTTTCAAGTCTTGTACATGAACAACAATATATGACATTTGTAAAATGTCAGTCTCAGCATTATCTTGATTAGTAAGCAACCTGAATATATTGCAGTTTCTCAGTTACAGCTAAAGCAATATATCTTCTAAAGTCTGTTTCTATTAGAGTATGATGACTGGAAGGAAGCTCAGGGTTGCAGAAGGACAAAGAGACTGTGCCAATGTCTAGCAATAGGCTGGGTTTTTTTTTTCCCTTTAGTCTTGATTACTCAGGGCTCCTCCATGGAGATGACAGGTAGAGACTGTCTGTCCAGAGGGAGGAGGCAAGCCCAGGGCTCTTCAGTCCTACTGGACTGCCTGGGAAGCTGAGTCTGAGCTCTGGAGCCTCCTCCTCAGAGTGCAGTCTCACTTCTAGTGGCTTTCTTGGTGTCAGGGCATGGCCTGTGGGCCTCTTGAGGCAGTCCCTCTCATGCTGGCCTGGCTGCTGACAGAAGTCACAGATGAACCTCATCATTGTTGAGCTCTTCTTGGAGCCAAGAGAATCAGACTTAGGATCTGTTTTGAAGCTGCAATAATGGCAGCCATTTTTTATTTCTTTGCTTTCTGTCCCTGGTTTTCTCCCAGTTCCAATTATAAGAAGTTGTTTCCTTAGTACCCTATAAAGTATCAAGTGAGTTGTCTGGAGCAAAAGCTATCTTTTGTACCTCCTCAACTTATCCGTAAGAGTAATCTGCCCCTCTGTTGAATTAACATCTCAAAAGTATGTCTTACCAGTGTCTTTATTACACATTACAAGAAATCAAAGGGAGGCTGGCAAGATAGCTCAGCGGTCTAAAGCACCTCTCAGGGACCGCGGTTCGATCCCCAGCACCGCATGCCATGCCAGTCCCTCCCCTGAGGGTGGGCTGAGCTGACCCCCCCCCCCCGGCAAAAAAAAAGAATCTGTGATGTGTAGCGAGACACTGTAACAAATAAGTAAATTAAAAAAAAAAAAAGAAATCAAAGGGGTGTTCATCTGTCTCCTGATAAATAACTAAGAACGCTTGGTTCTAGTTCTTTGACCTTTAAGAATACACACTTGAAAGAAAATGTCTTTTCTAGTATTTCTGCCTGGCTATTAGGCTAGCAGGGCTATGACTGCTTGGGCTCCAGTGGAAACTAGAGGTGGACGCTCCTGTTGGCGAGAAGTCCCACTGGTTGTCTATCTTTTGACTCTTTAAAATTAATAATATAATATTCCTCTCCAAATGCAAAGTAGTTGGTAATGCTTTCCATATTTCCGTAGAAGTCAAAGCTTGGTTTAAGATTAACATTACATCTTTCTAATCTAGTTCATAAATCTGAATAAATCCTCTAAAAGACATCAATGTACTTGTCAAGGTCAGCTAAGGTGCCTGAACTCTGGAAGTTCCAAGCTGTCTATTTCCTTCTTTAAAATGTGTTGTCCTTAAAAAGCTTGCATAAACTTGGCTAAGAATGGGTGTAGCCCTGTAGAGGGCCAGATTACAGCTGTTTTACAAGCCCACCCTTTAGAAAAGTAAATAGGGGAAACCTTACTTTCAGTAATGGGGGTGAGGCTGAACTGCCTGGCTCTCCTGTCACTCACATCTGCATTTCAAAACTTAAATAACAATAACCATCTTAATGCAAATAAAATCTGAACATTTTCACCATTTTTATTTTTACATCATCTTTCTAGCTATAACCTTCTCTCTTTTCATACAACACATCTTTCTAGTTGTAAAAAAGCATCAGAGATGATACTTTCCTCTGCATTCCATTTGGATTAAATGATTCTTTTTTTTTTAGCACGTACGAATCAAATGTTTTCCAGTGCCTAATGAAGCACTCTAAAGGAATAAGAGACTTTGGCTGTAAGATAACCTGGAATTCAATAGAAATTACCTTTCTGGTCATCCCCACCTTCTTTCAAATTGATTCCTCCACCCTGGCATCCCTGAGTAGCCCCCTCCAGGGCAGGTGGATGCTCCTGATGGCGAGAAGGGAGACAAGAGCCCACCAGCCTGTCCACCCTTGAACTGGTACGTGATTCCTATGTCCTGAAATAGCTCACACACCCTTCACTTGCTTTTCTGAATATTTGTCAGTATAGGTTATAATTGGTCCAGTGACAGGAATATCTACAGAAGGAAGCATAACTATGGCATAAAAGGTCAATTGCAAGTAAGCACTTCTCAGGCTACAAAGATAACTTCTAGAGATACATAGAACAATTGACTGGAGAGATTTGGCCTCATGCACTGAGCCAAGTCTCCTGACACTTGTTTTCCATCTGATTACCTATGTAAACATTTTTAGCAACGGGACAAGATTTAAATTTGAAGCTCACAGGTGAAACTTATAGTTTATCATCTAGCATCACATTTTACATGTTGGTAAAAACACTTTAAAGCTGACAAAAGTCTTTCTTAGGTAACGTGTAAGGCACTGATGTAAATCACCCCCGATAACTGCTGCAGGATGTAAACTATTGCAAGCTACCTCTGCCTAATTTCTGAAGGAGTGACTCATTAAGTTGTTCTACTGAAAAAACTCGGGTAGAATTTCAGTTTAGTAGCAGAGAGAGAAAAAAGTACAATAGGTAAATGGAGACCTTCCAGTGGTCAGGAGAGTTTTCACCAAGGAACTTTTGAGTATGGTCATGACCCCTCAGGTGTTTTCAGTTTCTACTGGCTCACACAACCAGAGATGTCTCCAGAAAGGAATCCAACAGTTTCTCTGGTCAACATTCCATCAGCCATAGGCTTCAATGGAGATTCACCAAAGAACGGCTGGGGAATCCTGCCCTCTGCTTCAAAGAGTGGCAGCTGCTCTAAGAGCATTTACTAGCTGGCAGAGTAACCACTGTTTGTCCAAGTTCTATAAGGGATAGCTAAAAGCCTAAGCAAGAATACCTAGTATTTTACAGTAAAGGTTTTAAAGTCTACAATGTATCTCTTACATGCCTAAATAATTAGACCCAAGAGAAACGGTGGAGATCCTCCCCCACACTAAATGTGTTTTGGTCCCATAAGCGTGCTGCTTTTGAAGATAGCTCCTTCTGGTATCACCCAGAAGTTGATTCTCTCCACTGTATCTCAGGTTTAGCCTCCCGAAGGAGACCTGCCCAGAACACTAAGCCGGGACACAGCTGTTGTATGTGTCCTCCTGGATGGGTGGGCATGGTTCCTCTTGTCTCATCTGACCCAGAGACGGGGTATGTGTCCTTTTTCAAAATTACTTCCCTGTCTTCAGTGTTATTAACACTGAATGCTCATTTCCTAATGGCTTCTCTTAGTTGGAACAGTTTATAGAGTTTTTCCTATTTTACATGCCTCTAAAAAGGAAAGTACAAAGAGGCAGGAAAATTAGGAATAAAGTCAAAGGAAGGAAACTGAAACATAGCAGGCCTGACATTTCCTCCAGCACGTAGAGAGGAATCAGAACCAGTCTATCCCACTGAAACCCATCCTCCAAGTCTTTAAGAATGGTTGCTGAGGACTGGGGAGATGGCTCAATGGAATAATTGCTTCCCTGGCAAAGTGCAAGGACCTAAGTTCAATCTCTGGTTCCACAAAACAGAAAAAAAGAAAAAGAAAATCAAAATTGGTCTGGGCGTGGTGGCACATGCCTGTAATCCCAGCACTCAGGAAGGTGAGGCAAGAGGATTATTGTAAGTTCGAGACCAGCCTGAGCCTCAAAGTGAGCTTAAGGCCAGACTGAACTGCATATTGAGACCCTGTCTCAAAAAGACCAAAAAAACAAACGGTTGCAAAATGTCATTTAGTTGGCAAAAGAGTCCTGTGTTTCATATACAAGCATGTAAATTTACTAAGTCTGAGCTGGCTAAAAGTACCATTTTACAGAAATTTACATCAAATCCACTTTATAACTTTATTCTCTCTAGCGTTATTGTCTAAAGTCAAGCAAGGAATTCCAGTACATTTAGCATCTAGTTCAAACACAACATATACAAGTACACACAGTCATAAAATGTCCCATTAGAGAAATATCATAACCTTTAACTTTTTCATATTTTAACTTAGATTTACCACATTTTGATCAATATTTTGACAAAACCATGTAAAAGACAAAGCATAAGCAATTATAAGCAATTTTAACAGTACTGAGACAAAACTATATGAGGCAAAGCATGAATAATTATGAGCAATGAGCAAAGACATCAACATTTGAAGCATAAAAATTTATCTAAACTCATACCTCTGTCCAATGATCTCAGTGCAAGCCTCCAAATGATACAGGGAGAAAAACTGGTCTTGGGTGCATGACCTCCATATAATACAGGGAACCTCCAAGTGACACAGGGAAAAACAATCTCCTGCCCTGACCTGGAAGTTTGTGTTCTCTAAAACTGGAGAATAAATTTTAGGAACAAATGGAGGTTATGAGCAGAATATATTTATCAAGGGAAAGAAAGCTCCTGTCTGAGAGAGGGGCAGAGGGGGCCTGAGCAGGTAGTCCACCGAGGTAACTTTCTTGACTAGGAAAGACAATAGACACAAAGGCTTGCACAGTGCCTATCGCTGAATGTGAAAGTGGGATCAAACCAAAGCAGAACTGGCTTTTCCACCTTTACCCCTTAATCCCGAAGTACACTGGAAGATCATAATTGTGATTAGTGTGTCCTTTTCAGAGTCCTTTCTCCTCCTCTCTCTTCCCACCTCATGCAAGTGATCAGGTCCTCTGAGGTCAGGATTTCCACATTCCAAAGGATAGGTCACTCTCAAAATGCCACACAGTGCACCCTTCCAGAAATGGTGTTTTCTGAGAGCTGTCCACTCTGGTCACTCCCTGTGTGGAGAAGGCTGCCCCTGCCCCACCCCACCCCCATGACGATGTTCTGGGTTTGCTAGAGAGGCTCTCCACTGTCTCGGGGAGTGATCCTTGGGCCAGCCTGGTTGATGTTGCCCACACATCTGTGTCACATCTCCCCTCATGACTCACAGCTGTCCCTGTGGTACTGTCCAGCTGGTGAGTCAGTGCCCCTGGAGCCATCAGCCCCACAGCCAGCTTTGCAGCACATGAGGGGGTGCTGCACTGCAGCTTCCCACTCTCAGATGAGACTGTGACATAAGGAAAAAGGTTCTGCAGGGCCAGAGTACAAAATCCAGGGTAATATCTCCACACACAGAACCCTCGGTGTCTCCAGAGACAGCTCTGGGGGAGCAGGAGGCTTGCGACGCAGGCCAGGGCCTTCTACTGCCCCTCTGGGGTACCCAGGTTGATGAGGAGACTGATTAAAGTTACAGAGGAATAGCAGCTAGAACACATGAAGGACTGTCTAGGCTTGCTGCCCTTCCATTCACCATAGCCCCTGTTATCACTGGAGTTAACATTCAAACACCTAACACCTCCCAGGAATAAAATCACACCTCAGACTCACCTGTGAGGGGCTGGGAGATGGCTCAGTAGAATAAGTGCTTGCCTGGCAAGCACAAGGTCCTGAGTTCAATCCCTGGTACCGCAAAAAAAAAAAAAGAGAAAAAGCTTCATTATTTTGGGGCCGGGGAGATGGCTCAGTGGAATAAGCGCTTCCCTGGCAAGCGCAAGGGCAT